>JAJOZX010001021.1:215000-262500 GCA_023014485.1 Bathynomus jamesi | reverse complement strand
TCCATTTACTTACGCCTATCATTAATAATTAATTAATGTAAAGATCCTATTTCTCTTTTTGAATTTTGTATATACGTACATATATACTGTTTTTTCCGAAAAAGGATATTCAAATTTTGCATCAACCATGCATCATATTTGAATGATTTGTCTGTTTCATGTTTCATTCATTTCATTATCTCTCAATCAGACAGATAGTTATTAACAGAAACTATTTCTTAACCGTAACAGTATATGCACTGATCACACGGAATAGTTGTAGGCCCATTGATTCGCTCGGAGAGAGATTATTCGGCAAAGATACACAGGGATGATTAACCCGTATGACCTCGAGGTAAATCTTGATGAAAAAGGATTTTATAAACCTTATAAGTCTCAGCTTCATTATAGAAATTTCCATCTTTCCAAAATCTTTTGCGCATCTTTTTTCTTCATAGAAGAATGAGAATGTAACGTAAATTTGTCAAAATGACGCACGTAAATCGAACGACCCAACAACTAAACAACTATAACTCATATGAAAAGGAAAAATAGATCAAGACATACAGTATATGAACAGAAAACTAATCAATACCCCAAAATGGAAGCCAAAACGGAAATAAATAAGGAAAGCTGTGCCTGACGAGGAAAAAAAAAGGAAAAATTCTCAATCACCCGTCATATCTATATGGTTGCGATTTAAGGTGGCGAGATTGACTGAGGAGATCTTCTTCAGAGAAATATTCAAAGAGGGTCTTCGTCATTGGTTGGCATTAACCTGCCAGATTGAATTTGCTCCTTACAAAGCGAAGGAGAAGCTCCTATCAAAGGAACGAGGGGCGAGGAAGAAAAGAAGATCCTCTGCGAGGGGACGAGCCAAGAAGAAAGGAACATCTGAGACGAGAGAAACATGGAAAATAATTTATAAATCATATTTTCAGGAGAGAAAGGGAAGGAAATCACACAGAGAAAAACAGGATGGAAAGTATGTGTACCATATCCAATATATACACGAGGGTAATTCAATAAGTATCCGCACTTTTTATTTTCACAATTTTATTTTCACAGCTGATAGAATATAAACCCATCACTTCTCAACATAGTCTCCTTGTTTCTCAATACACTTAGTCCAGTGATCTACAAGCTTCCTAATGCCATCACAAAAGAATGTTTTTGGCTGTGTGCGTAACTAGTCATGCACCGCCTCCTTCATGTCATCGTCGCCTTGGAATCGCTGACCTCTCAACGCGTCTTTTAGTGGTCCAAACAGGTAAAAATCCGAAGGTGCCAGGTCTGGACTGTAGGCTAGATGGTCGAGAACTTCAAATTTAAGTTCTTGTAGGTATTTTTTAGTTTGTGCAGCGGTACGAGGGCGAGCATTGTCGTGTAACAGAATAACACCCCGTTGCAATGAAGTTCAAAGCGCAGCCGTCAGCAGGTAAAGTTATGCTAACACTGTTTTGGAATACACGAGGCCCTATCCTTGAACATTATCTAAAGCAGTGGTTCCCAAACCCATGGTCGCGACCCAAATGAGGGTCGCGAAGGTGTTCATGAGGGTCGCTTTGAAAACCTCCCGTATTCGAAATTTTGGACACAACTTAAGGATAAGCCCATTCCGACTCGGGAGGCTGAAAAAGCTCTTCTCCCTTTTCCAACAATATATCTTTGTGAACAAGGATTTTCAGGTCTTGTTGCAATCAAGACTAAAGCATGGAACCGCGTGGAGCCTCAGCATGACTTGCGTTCTGCTCTGTCCATCAACATAAAACCAAATTTAGAGGAGCTTACCCACAAAATGAAGCAGTATCATGGTAGCCACTGAGAGAATCTTTGATTGTGTAATAAAGTCTCATTTTCCTGTAAATTTGTTTTTCATTTTGTCCAATTAAAAACTCTGATTTTGAAATTCATTGTGTTGGTAATTAATTTAAACTATTTGAATATAAACACAACGTATCAAAATGATTAGTCATTAATACTGCATGTACCAGCGTTTAGGAAGGTCGCCAGGCCAGGACAATATCGTATTCAGGGTCGCCACCATAAAAGTTTGGGAACCACTGATCTAGAGCGTGGAACTACAGTAACAAGTGCATCGTATTCTGACATGCTTCGGAATGAGTTAAAGCAAGCAATTCGCACAAAACGGAGAGGGAGATTGTTGGAAGGTGTTATTCTGTTACACGACAATACGCACCCTCATACCGCTGCACAAACTAGAAAATGCCTTCAAGAACTTAAATTTAAAGTTCTCGACCATCCAGCCTACAGTCCAGACCTGGCACCTTCGGATTTTTACCTGTTTGGACCACTAAAAGACGCTTTGAGAGGTCAGCGATTCCAAGGCGATGATGACCTGAAGGAGGCGGTGCATGACTGGCTAAGCACACAGCCAAAAACATTCTTTTGTGATGGCATTAGGAAGCTGGACTATAGTGGATTTTATTATCCCAGAAGAGTTCCTTGTTCCATGCACTGTCTGTGTGTATCATAAAAAACTCAGGGGACCATTCTGAGTTCATTCCCATCTTGAAACGGACATGTTATGTGCCTTGAAAAGTGGACGCTCAATTCTAGCAGTTGAGGTTTAAGTTTTGGTTTTTGGCTAAAAATATAATAGTTATCCCTTTTTCTTTTATGTATTCAATCTGACGTGAAGGCAGCGAGTCTTTTGCTTATATTGAGGTTCTAAATGTAGCAGGGCTAGGCTGCTTTAAACCCTAGATCCATGTCCCAAAGCTGGATCCTGTCTGCTTTGCAGATAGCTGGTGAGGGAAGCTATATTTATGGGACCTCTTTGCGAGTGACCCGTTGCCCGCGTCGGGCTAGCATCATGAAAAAGAAAAACTATGATATTTGTCATTTACCATTACTTATTCGGACTATAGTGGATTTAATTATCCCAGAAGAGTTCCTTGTTCCATGCACTGTCTGTGTGATATATATATATATATATATATATATATATATATATAATATATATTATATCATATGTCTGTGTTTTCAGGAGACTTCACTTGTACGATCAGCATGGTTATTCCTACTCTACTTGACCTCCATAACCATCTTATGAAATTAAGAGTAACCACCAGGCACTGCAAGCAGTTAATCGACAAGCTGACCGAAGGAATTATTCGTCGCTTTAAAGGGGTATTCGTCACATGCAAGTTGGCTGAAAAGGACGGTGCTGATGAAGTTCCCTTGCCATTTGCCAATAGCATCTATCCAATTGCAACATTACTTGACCCACAGTTTGGTCTACAGTGGGTGGACATTGAAGTACGAGCTGATAAAGTTATTAAAGTAGAACTTAAAGAGGAAATAAAAGGTATGTTATAATTTCATTATAAATTTTTTAAATTATCACAGAATTCATTATACCGGTATATTTTTTATCATTAAAATTCATTATAGATCTCTTTGGGCTGAGTGGATGTTGAATTAATGTCAGATATATATATATATATATATTATTTAGACCTTATGCTAATTGCCATGCCTCTGTTTATAGTACCGATATGTCAATTTATTTTTCATAGAAATGGTGTTGGAAAAATGCTATACAGGAAACTCAAGCACGGACAATGAGCAGATACAGAGAGACAGCGCTCATTCTCACAGCAGCGATGACGAAATAAAACAGAGTCAAACCAAAATTCCGAGACTAATGGTAAAATATCAAAGCTATCGGTCCAAGCAGAAGAACGTTGAAACTGGGAAGATTTTGAACCGCAGGGAACAGTTGAGGCGGTACCTCTTAGAGATCGATGAATCTCATATTTTAGACAACTGCTCTCCAATAAAGTTTTGGCACCAGAAACGGGATAAATTCCCATCACTGGCCAATATTGCCATGACTGTTTTAACAGTGCCTGCCTCTAGTGCTCCAATTGAGCGTGTATTTAGCCATGGAGGCATAATAATGAGGCCCCACAGAAGTCGAACTTCAGCAGATCTTCTGAGCATGCTGATGTTCCTTAAGTGTAATGAGCACCTATCATGCTTTAAATAAATGCACAAGTATATAAAAGAAGTAAATAAATAAAAAGTACGTGTATATATATATATTCATTTGTTAATTTATAGGCTACACTTTTTGCATTCAACACACTACATCTGAGAAAGTAGTTATTAGTTTATTAATATACTTAACATAGTCTAATTTCCATAGTAGTGTAAAACAAATTGAAAGGGCATGAGCTTGGTCCCGATCTCGATCTCGGTCTCGAATGTTAAGGGTCTCGATCTCGAACCTTTGATCTCGGTCTCGATCTTGGTCTCATAGGATCAGGTCTCGGTCTCGGTCTCAGTCTCGGACTTGGTGGTCTCGACTACATCACTGGTGCTCACTTTCTTCTAACACGTTTCGTGAAGAGTATTGTTCCACGAGTTGCGTCACAAATTTTTACGGTACATAAGTTGTAGGTTTTACGCGCTGTGGGTGACGAACATGTCAAACATGGGAACACCGTAGTCATTCCGCGGACAGACAACCGTTATTACAGAGTAGTCAGTAGCTTGAAGGTTGTTGCAAAGAGAAGAAGTACATGCGAGTGTTCTACATTTCTAAAATTCTAAACTTTCTAGAAAAAACTACTCTAAACGTAGGTTTCCAGCGAAATTTTTAAGTAAAATTTTAATAAAGGGCTAATCATGAGCGCCGGGCCAAGCGACAAAAACCAAAATCTTATCCTTTTCACAATAAGTGAGAGAAAGATTATTTTGTCACAATGGTGAATTCAAAGAGCGTGTGTTTGATTTGCTATTCGACCGTAGCTCTTACCAAGAAGGGAAATTGAGAGAGACTTTCCAGCCAAAGGTGAACTGCGCAAGACGAAGATGAAGGAATTGAAGTCCCAACTTGCTGTCCAACAATCCATATTTACTAGGCCCATCGAGAAATCAAAGGCAGCTACAAGTGCATCCTTCTGGGTGAGTCACGTGTTAGCTAAACGGAGGAAACCGTTCGAGGATGGAGACATGGTAAAAGATGCATTTTTGGAGGCAGCAGACTCATTGTTTGATCATTTCAAAAATAAATCTGAAATAATTTCAGCATTAAGGAAATTCGGCTATTCAGACATTATTACGCGACGTTCAGAAGTGATGGGTGAAGATAAAGTGATGGGTGATAAATAAAGATATAAATGAGACATTTTCTTTTCACTTCCATTTGCTGAGTCGACAGATGCTATTACGAAGTCTTGGAAGCGCCTCTCATACTCTGTGATGTGGCATTGTCAAAATTTGTAGGTTCTTCTTCCTGGCTTTCTAGATCTGACATCATATTTAGGAAATGCCTCAGTTTGTGTCGCTGCAATTGTGAGAAGAACAATTTCAATTTTTGTTTTAAAGAATTCACAGAACTAATCATTTGGACAATATTTTTATCTTTTCCTTGAAAGCTCAAAATCGAGTTCGTTCAGCTTACCAGTAACATCAGTCAAAAAAGCTAAATCTAATAACTACACTTCATCTTCCAACTGCTTATATATCGTCACCTCATGATGCCAGAAACTCCTTGATTTCGGTCAATATTTCTCTAAATTTCTGAAGAAATTTTCCCCTACTAAACCACCTTACATCAGTGTGTAGTAAAAGGTCTGTGTGTTCAATTTAATTTTCTTCCATTTGAGACTTAAAGAGGCGCCTCTGCAGACTTCTTGCCCGAATAGAACGTACGATCTTGAGCCCAATATCCATGGCTTCTTTCATATTCAGCATTCTACTACACAGAACCTGTTGATGAATTATGCAATAATAATTATGGAAGTTGGGAAAATCAATATCATTTTAGCAGAGAGCAACGAAACTACAGGCATGCCAGTCATGGTCGGAGCTCCATCGGTGGTAATGGACATAAGTTTGTTAATGGGTAACTAAGTGTTATTAACAGTCTTTAAATGCCTAGAAGATGTCTTCTTCTGGAGTTTTTCCTTTCAACAGTGTAATTTTAAACAATTCCTTAGAAGTCACATTTTTAAATATCATTCTTATGAAAATGCACAGTTGGAGTGTTTACTAAACCTGTAGCAAGATTTATGTGCTTTCCGTTTGATGCAGATGTAGATGTTGAAGAAACTGCACCAAAAATGTCAATATTGTTTCACGTGAACACATTTTCCATCGAAAGTGAAATTTTAACACTGCAAAGCGACCTTCAAATCAAATCTATGGTATCCGATAAAAATTCTTGGAGTGAAAATATCTAAATCTGAGAAAAAGTGCCATGTATTTGATAGCCTTTTTTGATTCTACGTACCTCTGTGAATCAGAGTTCTCAAGCATGAAGATCATCAAGTCCAAGTACCGGTCCTCTATAACAGTTACTCGTCTGGACGCCTGCTTGAGGCTAGAAGTCAGCAACTATAATCCAAACTTTGCATAGCTTGCTGACGCTGTCATGCAGTGCATATCATCTACGTCTATTTGATAATGTAAAAACCAAAGAATATCCTATTATTCCACAATTATTATTTAAACAAATGTATTTTGCATGAATAAAATATATTGGTGTGGCAAAATTTTTTTTGGTAAATTTCAGTGCTGGTAGATCGCGTTAGGGTGAGGCTGGTAACAGTAGCTCTTAGGTACCTAAAGTCTGAGCACCTCTGGAATATAGAGTATTCTACAAAGTTAACTAAAGAAAGTTTATTATGACTGTATGAACGACCCAGACCAAAAGTTTAAGTTCTTCTGTGAATCTTAATTTGATATTTTTAATATTAGATTTTCCTTTAATTAAAGGGAATAATTTTTCCAAAGAGTATTGCAAAACCATAAATCACTTCAGAGGTTATTCAGACAAAGAAAACAGGAGATAAATTATTCAGATTACAACTACAAGATAAAATTTCTAAACTACAATTTAGAAAGTAATTAACTAAGTTGATTAAAAGAGCAAAATGTAACTATTATAATTATTAGTCTTCTAAATTCAAAGAAGATTTGAAAACACTTGGATTACAGTCTTATTAAGAATCGAATTGAGAAAACGTAAGTACAGAAACTAAACGTTAATAACATTATATATGAAGCTAATTATTTAAATAATCGTTTTACATCCATATCTGATAAACTTCGCTCAAAATTACAAAACAATGAAAAATCACAAATAGAGTTCGAACCATCCATGTTGATTTTTCGATCTTTTCTATATGTTTCGGCCACGCTAATTACAGATTTGGCATCGGTTTTGCTCGGAAAACTATAGTTTTTATGACATGGTCAAATTTAGAAATCTTACCTTTTCGCCATTTTTAAGGCATTTTTCTGAGATAGCAAAAGTAATTTCAAGTGCAAAATTCAAAATGTCCCCAAAACTGGGGTTTATTAGTAATGTTTTTATTGGTTAAGGCCCATTATTAAATATTTGTACACATTTGGTTTCTTATTTCTGTTTATAAAATGTTTTTTTGTATTTTTCAGATATTTGAATTAGAATTATATGGTGATAGCTACCAATAGGCACTGCAGACACTCTGCAGATTCATTTTGTTATGTTTGCAGCCATTACATCACTCCAAAGCAAGTAAAGCACAAAACTGACACAGGAACGAAGTTTTATACAGCATATCACGCTTACTTTGGCATGCCCATGGGCGATCAAGATAAATCATGGGCAGCTCATTTTGCGGTGGAAGCTGCCGTTCCACATTAGGATGATGGCTGCAAGGTACCAGAAAAGGCATTCCATTTGCTAATTCCTCGCATTTGGAGGGAGCAAACTAATCACCACGATAATTGCTACTTCAGCATGGTAGACATTTCACTCTACAAGAGAGGTAAAGGTTGAAAAAATGTCCTATATCCAAATATCCCATCTTCTATTGCCCCAGTCCCCCCTAATGAAGATTTATCTGTTCCATGCTCGCCCACCATGGAGGAAATAGAAGAAACGCCTTTAACATCCTCCGATGAAGATGAAGATGCTGACTTCGAAGCAAGCTTCCAATATCACCCCATTTCTCCAACCAGAAAGATATAGACGACCTAGTCAGGGATATGAACCTTACGAAAACCAATGCAGAAATTATGACGTCCCGCCTTAAAGAGTGGAATCTTTTGGACCCAAGTGTCAAGATCTCTTTCTACAAGAATAGGCAATTGCGATACGCTTCTTTCTACTCCTGTTTTGCATCGAGCTCTCTTTGCTACTGCTGTGATGTGAATGGCCTTTTTGCTGAGATAGGAATTGAATACAGCCCTGCTGATTGGCGTTTGTTTATTGACAGTTCAACTAGAAGTTTGAAAGGCGTCCTACTACATAATGGAAACCTGTTTCCATCTATTCCTGTGGCTCATTCGGTTGAATTGAAGGAAGAATATGAAAATATAAAGCAGTTGCTAGACAAAATAAACTACAGTAAACATAGATGGGATGTATGTGGAGACTTCAAAATGCTAGGATTCCTACTTGGACTACAGGGCGGTTACACTAAATATTCGTGTTTCCTCTGCCTTTGGGACAGCAGAGCAGATGGTGAGCACTTTGTCAGAAAGGAATGGCCCGTGAGAAATGAGCTTAATCCAGGCAAACACAATGTTCTTAACGAAGCCTTTGTTCCAACAGACAAAATTTTGCTACCCCCGCTGTATATCAAGCGTGGTCTTATTAAGCAATTCATCAAAGCTTCTGATGCTGAAAGTGATGCTCTTTATCATATACGTTCAATGTTTCCCAAACTTTCTGAAGCTAAAATCAAGGGATGCATATTTGTTGGACTTCATGTCAGACGCATGTTAGCATCTAAAGAGTTAGAAGAAAAAATTACAGCTCTTGAAAAAAATGCTTGGGAGTCATTTCGGCTTGTAGTCCATGGATTTTTAGGTAACAAGAAGAACGACAACGACAAGGAGCTAGTAAAAAATCTACTCAAACACTTTCAAAGGTTAGGTTCTAGAATGTCCCTGAAGTTACACTATCTGGACTCGCATTTAGAATTCTTCAGACCAAATTTGGGTGACGTAAGTGAAGAACATGGTGAACGTTTTCACTATCATGGGCAACTATAACCTTGTTAAACTTGTTGCTGTTCCGTGCGTTGGTCTCTCTTCACACGAAGATCAAGCTGGTGGCCCCGCCTCTAGGTCTGACTTGGTGAAGGAGCGAGTTGCTTTGTTGCGCTCATCTGGTGCCGTCCTGAGCCAGGCATCTAGTCTTCTTTTGAAGACTTCAACTTTGACCCCTGTAACGTTTCTGAGGTCCTTTGGAAACTGGTTAAAAAGTCTTGGCCCCCTGACAACCAAGCTATTTTCCTTCAGTGCTGAGGAGGTCCCTTGACGGGCCTTTAATTTGGGAACACTACACATTCTGCTTTTCCTATTTTCCAGTGTTGTTTGAATGGTAATTGGTTAGTTTGAGGTTTGGTGCCAGTTTTTCGATCATTTTCCATATGTAGATTATGGTGTACCTCTCTCTCTTCTTTCCAGGGAGTACAGATTTAGTTTACGTAGTCCTTCCCAGTAGTCGAGTTCTTTGCAGCCATCAATCTTAGCTGTGAAATGTCTCTGCGTTTCTTCTAGTTTATTAGTTTCTTCCTTTTTATATGGGGACGTCAAAACTGAGCAGTATTCAAGTTTTGGTATAATCAGTGTTTTTAGCAGGGAATCAAAACTGTCCTGTCCCTTCTTTTGGACGTTCTTAGTACCTGTCCCGCAACTCTTTTTGCTTTATTTATCGCTCTCTGATTTTGTGTTTCGAATTTGGCATCATCGGTCATTATTACCCCCAGATCGATCGCTTTCGTGCTCCTCTGAATTTCCTATCTGGAGCATAATATGCACTGTGTTTAAGTTCCTCTTTTCTACCATATCTCAAGAGCTGAAATTTCTCGGTATTAACTGTCATGTTGTCTTCTGACGATTTGTATATTTTGTTCGTCTCTCTCTGCAAGGCCTCCACTTCATTAACATCGCTGATTCTTCTGCTGATCTTTGTATCGTCTGCAAAGGATGTTACTATACTGTTCCTGTTTACTCCGCTTTCTATGTCTGTTAGCATGATAATGAACAGGAGTGGGGCCAGTACTGTACCTTGTGATACTGAGCTGCGTACTTCCGATTCTGATGATGATATACCTTGAAATTTGACGACCTGTAGACGTTCTCTGAGGAAGTTGTAGATCCATTTTCCCACTTTGCCTGTTATTTCCATATATTTCATTTTACAGTATGTGTTATTATACCGTGATCAAATTTGTCGAAAGGTTTAGCAAAATCTGTGTATATAACATCATAATTGTCATTGCCTTCCAGTGCATCTAGGATATTGTTATGATGCTCTATAAGTCGTGATGGGCATGATCTACCTGATCGGAATCCGTGCTGATTTTCGTTGAATCTTTCCAGTGTCTCCAAGAAATCATAAATTTTCTCTGTAACTATTCTTTCAAATATTTTGGTGAGGTGAGACGTCAATGACACTAGTGTATAGTTCTTTGCTTGAGATCTGTCCCCTCCTACATATATAGGGACAATGTTTGCTCTTTTCAAGATGCTCGGTATTTCCCCAGTGTCTAGGGATGTTCTCCATATCCAGTATAAAGGTGTAGCTATTTCATGTTTACAGTTTTTAATCAATAATGCGTTCCAATTGTCCGGACCTGCAGCTGAATGTGGTTTCATTTGGCCTATAGCTCTCGCTACATCTTCTGGGGTAAAATCAAAGTCTGTTATACACTCTCCTTGCAATTTCCCTTCTAAGAATGCATCTATGTCAGGTATCGCTTTGTCACTTTTTGGGGTCCTGAAAACTGATTCATACTCGGCTCTCAATGTTTCAGATATTTCTTTTGGGTATCTGGTGTTTAATACGAGATAATCCACGGGACTACAAGAGAAAAAGTCACTCAAATGTACATTTTTAAGCATTATCCGTTTAGATTTTTGAGCATATTTGTGTGCATTACATATACATTACATATATACGCATTATATATACATTACATATATACGCATTATATATACATTACATATATACGCATTATATATACACATTACATATATACGCATTATATATACATTACATATATACGCATTATATATACATTGCATACATACGCATTATATATACATTACATATATACGCATTATATATACATTACATATATACGCATTATATATACATTACATATATACGCATTATATATACATTACATATCTTCAAATATGAAATATATTTATTTTCCTTTCCTTTTCTTCATTGTGATTTTGCTCTCTGATAAGCCACTAGGTACAAAAAATAGATTATGGTTTTCAGAAGAAACTAGAGTTTTCACGAGAAAACTAATGCGATTTTTTAATTCAGCGCACCCAAAAACAAAGAAACACCAAAAAATAAGATAAACACAAATTTTCCAAAATTTTGTTACATAGTGTTATCAAAGTATTTTTGATAAATTAAAAACCCACATTAACATCCCCTACCGATAATGAAGCTTGTTCAAGAATAAATATCTAAAAATTTGGCTAAAATTATTAGGGTAGAGAATATGTTTCCATCAATGGTAAGAGTTGGTTGTGATTGGTTGATGATCATGCACTTGCAACAAATTAAATATCAGTCTTTTCATTCATTACCTATATTCACTAAAAATGAAAATTATGAAAATTTGGATAAATTATTATTGAGAAACACAGTTTAACATCACATCAGTTTGGTTTCTATATGAAAAATTCGATTGAAATGGCAATTGCAATGTTATAGAGAGCAATATCAATATGATATGCACCAATTTAGAATCTACAAAGAATCCGGGCACGGGTACAAGACCGAGTGGTGGCAAAGGAGAAAGAAAAGAGAACGCACGATCTCACCCCCACCAAAATAATCTTTATTTTCACAAATATATATATGATACACACAGACAGCGCATGGAACAAGGAACTCTTCTGGGATAATTAAATCCACTATAGTCCGAATAAGTAATGGTAAATGACAAATACCATAGTTTTTCTTTTTCATGATGCTAGCCCGACGTGGGCAACGGGTCACTCGCAAAGAGGTCCCATAAATATAGCTTCCCTCACCAGCTATCTGCAAAGCACCCTGTATATAGTATATATATATATATATATATATATATATATATCTCGAACTTACAATTAGAATCTTTATTTATCAAAAAAATACTGTATATATTTTAATCTATGATATATTGGACTTTCGGATTCCTAATTATTTTCAATTACTCAATGCAGAATGTTCCATTTGTTCTAATAGACAAATAATAGTGAGAAGTGATGGATTACCTTTCAAAGTAAAGCACAATCCCTTCCTCAGTAAATGATTTTCTTATCAGTATTCAATGCAGAATAAGGTGGAGTGAAAATATCATTTTTGGATTTTTAATTTACTTGAGTGTGGAAAAGTTGCCAATGGGCTTTAGAAACAAGCATGTGAAATTATAATACAATTGAAGCATTGCTTGATTGACCACCAGCGATTTTAATATATGGCATATTTCATGTTTTAACGATCGCTTTGCCCATCAGGAGTCATCCAAGATGCTGGTCTTTCATCCATGTTTATGCAAATAATTAACAGCTTAGTTTGCTGTAGACTGTGTTATTGCATACTTGAGGTTGACATTTAAGATTACAACATGTGTGGAATGTAAATTAATGGCAATTACAGAGGGTGACCAAATTATTAGAGCTGATGTGAGAAAGTGAGATAAGAAAGAGTTTAGTTAACCATACATTGATTTAATGCTAGTTTCAGTGATGGTAGTGATTTGGTGCGATAACATATGCAGTCCGTGAGTCAGAGGGGATGGGAGATTGGGAGGGGGGGAGAGTGAGTAATATGCAAAGCGCGGCTGCTCCGCCAAGCTCAGTGCACATGTGGCAGTGAGAATTGAAGGTTATTTGTGCTGTTATCATCATTTTTTCGTGAAACTTGATATTAAAAGTAAGTTAATTACATATTGATATCTGTTTATAGGTGTTTGACAAGTGAGTGTGACAGTATTAATTTGATATTTCTTTTTCTTGCAGAAATTCTTTAATAGTCTTACATTGCTTACAATTTATAATAATTTTTTTTTTTTTCAGAATGGAAATTATTACGAGGGAGAAGGCGGCATGTGTGATTTTTGGCGCGCCACGCGAGATACCCACAAATGTTCTTCCCACCTACGCTGATGTTATGAAGGCTTACATCCATACAAGACAACAGCTGACAACGAAGAATAACAAATATCCACCGTTCGCCGAAGTATCAAAAAAAGTTTGCGTTGATGTTGAACTTGTTTGGGAGAAAGCGTCTCTTCCGACCGTGACGCACGGACGAGTGATTGAAACGCTCAGACCGTACAACGAGAAATACAAGAAAATCTTGAAACCATACAAGGCTCGGAAGTACAACGACAACTACAAGCAACAACTTGAACAGTTCAGAGAAGACGCAGATAAACTCTTCGACATTAGCAAATGCAAATGTGTAGATTTCGTCATGAGCTGTAAGTGCGAAAGAGCGGACAAAGTACCACTCAAAGAAAGAAAGTTTCTAGAGGACCAGAGAGGAGCCAGAAAGATGATTATAGGAGGCATCGATTTGGTGGAAACAACAAAGCTAAAGAAGAAAATATCCAGGAAAGTCTGTGAATCGAGAAGACACAGCATTCACCAAGAACAATCGAAGCAGCAATGCAATTCTGGAAGCTACAACGAGGAAGACAAGGACGACGACACCGACAACAGCGACGAAGAATACACCATATCTAAGTCACACTGTAAACCTGATCTATCGACACTGGAGAGTAAACGTCAAAGAATGACGATGACTGTACGATTACCATGTTTGGCTAAAGCGTGCGATAGAACGGGCGTCTCAGATCGAGCAGCAGCCGTTATTGCCTCATCCGTGCTACAAGACATTGGAATTGTGTCTACAAATGACACCTCCAAAGTCATTGATCGTAGTAAAATTCGCCGAGAAAGAAGTAGAACTCGTCAAGAACTGACAAAACTAGACAGCAGTATGACAGACTTGCCTGGATTGTACTTCGACGGTCGAAAGGATAGAACGATGAAAAATGTACGAGACGCCGCAGGACATGGCCACCGGGACAGAGATACAGAAGAGCACGTCAGCATTATTTGTGAACCAGGTTCATCGTACTTTGGCCACGTGACGCCGTCAAGTGGATCAAGCAAGGCGATTTCCAAAGTAATCTTTGAATGCTTGGCTGCGCGAAGTGTGGATCTCGACAGTGTGAAAGTCGTCGGATGCGACGGAACCGCTGTCAACACTGGACATAATGGCGGAGTTATTCGGCAGCTTGAGGAATTACTACAAAAACCGCTGCAATGGCTCGTGTGCTTATTACATGCTAACGAGCTCCCCCTGCGACACCTGTTTCAGCATTTAGATGGAGCAACTACAGGACCTAAGTGCTTCTCAGGACCGATAGGGAAATCTCTCACAGCATGCACGGAACTCCATATAACATCGTATGAACCTATATCTCCATTACAGCCACTGCCGCATGTTGACGTGAAGGACCTGAGCACTGACCAGCAGTACCTGTGGCAGATGTGTCAAGCTCTCAGTGAAGGACACTGTCCCTGTGATCTAGCATTGCGAAAACCGGGACCATTGAACCACTCGCGATGGTTGACAACTGCCAACAGAATCCTCCGCCTCTATGTTGGCCTCGATGCACCATCCAACAACATCAAAACTCTTGTCACATTCATCATCCGGGTCTACGCCCCAACATGGTTCGCCATCAAGACGCAGCCATCATGCAAAGATGGAGCCAAACATCTGCACGGGATGATGGTGAGAACACGGTACCTCAGCTCCTCTCTAAAGAAAGTCGTCGACCCGGTGATTCGGCGAAACGGCTTCTGCGGACACCCCGAGAACGTGCTATTAGCCATGATCACAGATGAGCGACCACATATAAGGGAACTCGGACTCAGAAGAATCATGAAGGCAAGATCACATGTGTCTGCAAACAAAATCCGCAGGTTTCGAGTGCCACCGCTCAACCTCGACGCGACCGAATACCAGGACATGGTCGATTGGCAGACTTTGACCGTGACGGAGCCTCCTGTTACGATGGATATGACGGACAACGAATTGAACGACATGATCTCTGCTCAAATTTCACCAAGTGTCCTCTTCCCTCGCTTCCCTTGTCACACACAGGCGGTGGAAAGATGCGTGAACCTAGTTACCGAAGCTTCAGCCGCTGTGTGTGGCGAGACGTCCCGCCATGGATTTATTCGGGCTCGCGTCGCTTCTCGGCAGCTTATGCCGAAACTTGAGTCTAAACGTGACTATCAATTCTGAATTAACCATGCATACATAACTCAGACTCTATCGTTAGCATAATAGTGTGCCAAAATAACTAAAAATATATAGTCTGATGTTTACTCGTATTTTAGGTATTTTTGTGTAAAATCGTATATTATTGTAAACTTATAACGTCTGGTGGTCGATCAAAAGATTGTCTGATTTTAATAAACTTTTTTGCATATTGTTCTATTAGTCCATTGGCAACTTTTAAAACCTCAAGTAAGTTAAAATTCACAAAAAAAAATTTTGGGGCCATTTTCACTCCACCCTAATGCAGAAGTATTAAAGAAAGGTAGAAAGGCTTCCTCTCCTAAGAAACAATACTCAAGGACTGACAACAAGGAAGAGGGGGAAAAAAAACCGTGAGAGAGAAACCTGATTAAGCGAGAGGAATAGAGGATAAGGACAACCTTTACATCAATATTAGCACATTTACGTTAAATAATAATTTAATATAAATTCTTACCGTAGATGTTGCTAGGGTTTCCTCATTCCAATCTTCCTTCCGTTCTTAAAGTTAGCTTCTAATAAACAGTACCAATAGTAACTCGCCTTTCACTATTATAATTGCTTAAAATAAGATCGAGTTTGACAAATGATACTCGAGTTTAACAAAAACAATAAAATATTTAATAATGCTCTTAAATAGAGATTTTAACAAAATATTTATGAATGTTTGTGAAAAGAAAAAATAATGATAGCATTTTGTATAAATAAGTAAACTAGAACAGAATAAATATAAGAACAATAAATATAAACTAATACATAGCGAAGTTGTCTGTCACAGCAAATCTTATGAAAATATCATCACTACACAGAGAGAATAAAAATTAATATTTTTCATTGTTCTGGATGAGACCAATGCTTTTTATCTTGTAGACAATAATATACGGATCACCTGAAGATCAGGGCCCCCAGCCTCAATTACCAAATGATATCTTCGTTAAGACTAACGAAAATATCACGACTTAACCTAACCAATCGTCAAGGACGTACAGTTGACATAACCGGGCATTCAATTTAATTTATTATTATATTTGGTACTGTAAAGCAAAAAACAAAAATACATGGGGGCCCTCATCTTCAGGTGATCCTAATATTCTATTTGCAAACTCTTACGGATTTAGAGATGTTAGTAATGATCATTTTAGAATTTATTTTTACAATATATATAATTTATAACAGTCAATAATGTAACTGTAAAAGGCTTCCGTAATTTACGATTTACGTACGTATGCAGTACTTACTGTTTCAATTGTTTAATTTTCCATACAGTATCGTACTGTATTTCTATAATAATTCTTTGTTTTTTCTTAACTTCAGTATTTTTGGTGTTAAGATATTTTACGTACACTTCGATCACTCCTTATAATGAGTTCATAATGCTGAATAATAATAATAATAATAATAATAATAATAATAATAATAATAATAATAGACCGTAATAGTGATGACTTAATAATGTTAGTAATAATAATAATAATAATAGTAATAATAATAATAATAATAATAGTAATAATAATAATAATAATAATAGTAATAATAATAATAATAATAATAGTAATAATAATAATAATAATAGTAATAATAATAATAATAATAATAATAAGTCAGAAGTTTAAGAGGTAATTTATGGTAAAAAATAAATACTTGAAAAATTTGTGTTTCATGCTAAAACTTATTGTAGTATTTATTATGTGAATTAAACTTTTTCTTTACTTATTAGTACAGAGGACGACGGATATAAGGGCACCCTCGGTTCCCAGGTCAAACGCTCTTATAACCGTCGTGCTCTTATATCTGTCGGTGGCTGTGGAGACCTCAGAAACGATTGTAAAGTGCTAATGATCATGTTTATTGGGTGTAGAATCGTGTAGGTGTAGGTTCGTGGCGCACGGGGGCAAAGGGAGAGAATGGCGACCTCCTCTCGAGGGCTGCCGAAGTCAGCCCGAGTTAGGCACTAAAGCTGGGGGTCCGGGGGGTCCTCCCCCGGGAAAATTTTGACTACGAAGAGTCGAGTTCACGCTATCTGAGCCCTATTTTCAACTATTTTAAACACCTATTTTCAAGGTAGATTAATAAGATTTATCGGTTATTTTAACCTATTTTATTTTACTACATAAATCATTGTTTTTATGAAAATTTTAAAATAGTATACCAAAGTAATGAACAAAAACTTCAAAAATAAAATTTTGCACAAATTCAATTTTGCCTTCATCTTTCGGTTTTATTTTTATAAAAAAAATCTACAGGTGTTCACAACATTTTAATTTTTTCTCAAGTATATTTCTAATTATATAATAAGTTTAGGTACACACAGTACACATTTGTCAATGAACTGTAATATATTGTCTTATTTACCTACAATTAGTCTTTCCAATAATGTACTTGTACATCCTCGAACAAAATTGGTTAAAGCTTGTAATGTCCTGATGATAACAAATGAGTTCGAAACCGGTCGGTGTCTAGTTTTTCATCGCTATTTGTGTGTTCAAATTATACATACTAGGGGCACTCAATATATTTTGCCCCACCCTTTTTCTTAGCTAAATCATAGGCCATGGGGCTGAAATGTCTTTTGGACCGTAAGTTTAAACTTTCTACGCTTTACATAACCGGATTTTTTCCAGTTTCAACCTCCACTTCTTGTATAAAACCGCTTTTAAACGCCTTTGTATAAAACCGATGGTTAACGCAGTTTCGAAAATGGTGTCTGAGAGTGATGTGCTTCGTAAACAGAGAGCTGTTATCGAGTTCTTAACATAGAGAAGGAAACAGTTGGAAATATTTACAAACGTCTACGAAACGTTTATGGAGATGCTGTTGTTGATCGAAGCACAGTTGAACGCTGGTCTAAACGTGTGAGATCATCGGAGAGAGGGAGAGCCAGCCTCGATGATGAGCCACGCAGCCGTCGCCCAGCATCAGCTGTGACGTATCACACTGTGCAACGCGCTAACAGCATCATTCGATCAAATCAGCACGTCACATACAAAGAGCTATCACTGAAGCTAGGAATTAGTGAAGGAATTGTGAATACGATAATTCAGCAACTGGGATACTCAAAAGTGTGTTCAAAAGTGTGCCTAAAGAAAAGAAATTGCTTCGGAGTCGTTGGTTCGATACGAGACAGAAGGGGATGACTTCCTTTCACGAATTGTGACTGGGGCTGAGACTTGGATACACTACTTTGAACCTGAAACAAAACGCCAATCCATAGAGTGGCCTCATGCACTCTCTCCACGCAAGAAAAAGTTAAAAATGGCTTCCTCTGCAGGAAA
Organism: Bathynomus jamesi; assembly: GCA_023014485.1. Classification (NCBI taxonomy): domain Eukaryota; kingdom Metazoa; phylum Arthropoda; class Malacostraca; order Isopoda; family Cirolanidae; genus Bathynomus; species Bathynomus jamesi. The sequence continues at coordinate 243,927 of JAJOZX010001021.1, read as the reverse complement.
TGTTATGGCCACCATCTTCTAGGACATGAAAGGGGTGATTCTGGTGGACATTATGAAGAAAGGACAAACTATCAACTCAGAGACATATATTGCTACCCTACAGAGACTCCAGAGACGAATAAAACGAGTTCGACCGGAGAGAAAACTGGAAGACGTCCTTCTTTTGCACGATAACGCAAGACTACACAACAGTTTGCAAACAAGAGAGGCCATCAAAAAAATGCGCTTCACTGTGTTACCCCAGCCTCCATACAGCCCGGATCTGACACCTTCAGACTTCCATTTGTTTGGGCCAATGAAGGATGCTATTCGTGGAAGAAAGTTTCAGAGTGACGATGAGGTTGTTGAGGAGGTTAAGAGGTGGCTCGAGCGGAACCCAGCGGACTTTTACCAGCAAGGAATAAAGGTCCTTGTTTCGAGGTGAAGGAAAGCCGTAGAAAAGGATGGAGACTATGTGGAAAAATAAAAACTTGTAAAAAAGATATGTAACTACTTGTGTAAAAAACTTCTGGAACTTACAAGGAAACTTGGAAAAGAAAAAAAGGTGAGACAAAATATACTGAGTGGCCCTCGTATTTCACTCATTCTGTTTGAAGGCTACCCGCTGATATCAGAAACGAAATGAATTTTCGGCCTCAAAATTATAATAGTGGTTATTTAAATATTTGTCATTCACTAACTATGTGAACACATTACAATCTGTCACAACCACAATAGTTTATATAGCACACTTAAGGCAGTGGTTAACTGCTAGGCCTTCGCTCAATTGGTTAAAGCTTGTGGCAATGCACATCATATTTCTATATGTTTGTCACGATTTTAGTTCATACATTTCTTTTGACACATTTGCTATATTAGCATGTATGTATCAGTTTGTTTCTATATGTACCAGTTTTTATCAATAAATCAAAATTTAAATTTAATTTTCTTTACCAGAAATACACACTATTATTATTATTATTATTATTATTATTACTATTATTAATACCCTTGTCTGTGGTTATGATACATATCCAAACTTGCCTCCTGGCCGCGGATGTAAAGAGGTGGCTCGAGCGGAACCCAGCGGACTTTTACCAGCAAGGAATAAAGGTCCTTGTTTCGAGGTGAAGGAAAGCCGTAGAAAAGGATGGAGACTATGTGGAAAAATAAAAACTTGTAAAAAAGATATGTAACTACTTGTGTAAAAAACTTCTGGAACTTACAAGGAAACTTGGAAAAGAAAAAAAGGTGAGACAAAATATACTGAGTGGCCCTCGTATTTCACTCATTCTGTTTGAAGGCTACCCGCTGATATCAGAAACGAAATGAATTTTCGGCCTCAAAATTATAATAGTGGTTATTTAAATATTTGTCATTCACTAACTATGTGAATACATTACAATCTGTCACAACCACAATAGTTTATATAGCACACTTAAGGCAGTGGTTAACTGCTAGGCCTTCGCTCAATTGGTTAAAGCTTGTGGCAATGCACATCATATTTCTATATGTTTGTCACGATTTTAGTTCATACATTTCTTTTGACACATTTGCTATATTAGCATGTATGTATCAGTTTGTTTCTATATGTACCAGTTTTTATCAATAAATCAAAATTTAAATTTAATTTTCTTTACCAGAAATACACACTATTATTATTATTATTATTATTATTATTATTACTATTATTAATACCCTTGTCTGTGGTTATGATACATATCCAAACTTGCCTCCTGGCCGCGGATGTAAAAAATGCAAATGTCATGCTAAAATAATTGCTCGCTTGGCCGAATTGGCGTTCCCAAAAACCGGCGCCCATGGCACGAGCCCCCCCCTTACCCCCCTCGCTACGCCACTACATTACACATGGTCAAATTAGAGAAAAAACATGTTCAAGTCAATAATAGATCAACAATCACGCATCAGCCAGTATACGTCATCAGCCGAATAAAAATATTGTCATCAGCCCACTGTCAAATTATCACATGTTCTTGAAAAAGTCTGGAATTCGGGATTGTATCTTCTTGGCGACCAAGCGCTGGGCAATTGATGCTTCCACATCCTGAATCCGGCAGTTTTCCAGGTCCATTCTGGCCTAGCGCCGGGAGAAACGCTCTTATATCCGTAGAGTTTTAGTATGTAAAAAAATCCGGTGCCCTTGATCCCCGCCCTTATATCCATCGTGCTCTTATATCCGTTGTCCTCTGTATACAATGATATCGAATATTATTATTATTATTATTAAATAATAATAAAGCAGTTAAATGGCACGATAATAAAAAGACAAACCCGAGTAAAGTATTCAAACACGTGTGGCCATAGCGTGGGTAATGAACGGATTTTTAAAAGTAAAAACTTAGCTTGAATTTACATGGCCGCCAAAAGCCTTCTTGAAACAAATTGAAATCTTAGTTTCATATAAGCAGCGTTTACGCAAACAATAAAGAGAATAAAGATTAATTTAGTAGTTACTCTTTCATTATGCGATTTTGGTCGTAAACATAATAGAATAAAAAATGAGATTTTGTCCAAAATCTAAGGGTTTAACAGTATATAAATAATATCGTAGAACGGAGCAATTCGGGTCTCAAAGGGTAAGTGGGTTCACATCATTTTTTTTTTTTTATAAACACCGAAATTGGCACCAAGGTTATTTGAAATTTTACTGCCTAAATTTTTTTCACATTTTCAGGTGTTTTTTGTTTACTTTTCCCGTTTTTCTTGCCTCCAGAATTACCCCTAACCTGACCCAAATTATCCCGTACTTGACCCGAATTACCCCAGTTTACGGTACGAATATATACAAAGTTTCCAATAGATCTACGAGTATACATAAAAATTACTACCTTCTAAAAGTAAAATTGATATCGTATAAATGATGGTTTCATACGTAACTGTTTCAACCTCAAACTATAGTTTTTTCTTTTCATTACAGTACTTTTATCAGTGTTACAGACAAATATTTAGTCGGGGAAAAACGTGGTTTGCTTTTCACATGCAACTAATTTTCATCACAAAAAATATGGATTTTATCCACCACAACTGAATCAGGAATTATGAATGCATAAATTGCTTTCAACCCCTAACACCAGTGAACAAAGCATTTAAATTTGCTTTCTAACAATAACCAAATAGTTAACAGCTTTCTTACATTTCATATTGCCAGTTTTATTGCGTTCTTCGCAATTTTCTTCCTATAAATTCATACAATAATTTCAAACAGTACATAATTACTAAAAAAAGTTACCGCAAATCGTGCAAGGTACATTCCGGTTTTGTGTAAGGTTCATGTGAGCAAATGTCACGGGAAAGGATTCCAAATTCTATATTTTTTTCGCAACTGCAAAGGCTGCCACACAATGATAACCAATATATATATATATTATATATATATATATATATATATATATATAATATATATATATATATATATATATATAAGTTATATATAGATATATATATATATAAGTTATATATATATATATATATATATATATATATATATATATATATATATAAGTTATATATATATATATATATAAGTTATATATATGTATATATATATGTATATATATGTATATATATGTATGTATGTATGTATATATATATACACACACAGTATATATATATATATATATATATATATATATATGTGTATATATACATGTTATAACGTTATAATGTTTCAGACCAACAAAGACCCTAGGATCCACTCATGGCTGGTCTACCTAACTGTGTTCGTAATTGTGTATTGTGCATGTCCTCCGTGGTGGCGGAGGGGACCTACAATTTTACGTGGGTTCCGAACCACAAGGAACATAAGAAATTTTTATAGTGAGCACAGTAGGGGCCACGTCGGCCCATCGAGGCGGCTCCACTATGTAAAAACTGCCGGTGCTCTTCCAATATGTGCTCTACCTTAAAATTTACATTCCAATACGTGATCTACCTTAGATTATTCGGATTAGCAGCAGGTACGTTAGTTAGCCTTATAAGGCTAACTAACGAAAATATCACGACTTAACCTAACCAATCGTCAAGGGCGTATAGTTGACCTAACGATTGGTTAGGTTAAGTCATGATATTTTCTTTAGTTAGCCTTATAAGGCTAGTTTCACGGTAGAGCACGTATTGGAATATGGTAGATCACAGTTTCGCGGTAGAGCACATATTGGAAGAGCACCAAACTGCCTGTACATTGGCAACAACCAATTTTTACAAAACTAAATAATTATCAATTTAAAACTAATTAGTTATCAATTTAAAACTAAAGATAGAATCTCTGGATCCAGAGGATTAAGTCATAACAGACTACTATCCACAAATATGCTACACTCTATATCTATTTATAACCGACATGCAAATATATCAGATCCAAAGAATTCAGTCAATTTCATTACGGGATCCATCAATACCAGTACCTTGCCAACCAAAAATAAGTCACGGTCCATATCAATTGCGGACCAAGTCACAATTTACAACCATATGCATTACAATATATATACTTAGGAGGAAAAGTGTAGGTGTGGCTGTAAAGACTGTACAGTAATGTAGAAATGTGTGTGCACCCATTTTGTGTCGCCCATTTAAAGGTGTTTGTGGGGCAAGTGAAGATCATGAGTTTTTCGATAACTCACAGTACTATGGGGGGCACCGCTCGGCCGAGGAATCTCTTTAAATGGGGTGTGTAAGGACAGAGAGTATCCCCTAACCCAAGATGCTGCCTCCCTATATCCCACAACACTTGTAAAACTATGTTTCTTAAATTTGTTCTACATCTTGGCTTAAATAATTTCATACTATGACCTCTAGTCTGGTTATTGTGATCTTTAATGAAAAGAGAATCAAAATCTATCTTATCCACCCTTAATTTTACTACCTTAAACTATACCCAATCTATCAACATGTGTGTCTAATCGATTTTTAAACATGTTTATAGACGTGCTACTAATTACTTCTACCAGCAAACTATTCCAGCTATTTACTATTCTCTGCGTAAAAAGGGTTTTGGCAACTGCTGTCTCGAACCTTCTACTTGTCAACTTACACCCGTTATTTCTAGTCCTATTATATTGAGATATTTCGAAAAAGCTATCTCTATCTACGTTATCGAACCCATTCATAATTTTGAAAACCTGGATTAGATCACCCCTTAGCCTCCTAGTCTCGAGTGTAGTCAATTTTATCTCTTTAAGCCTATCCTCGTACGACTTTGACCTAAGCGACGGAATCATCTCAGTTGCTCGTCTTTGAACTCTTTCGATTTTGTCTATATCTTTGCGCATATGCAGATTCCAAAATTCGATCGCGTACTCCAAATGGGGTCTAACTAATGATTTATAAAGAGGAACTATAATATCGCGCAATTTGTACTCAAAATTCCGAGCTATGAAACCTAACACTTTGTTCGCTTTACTGACCGCTGCTGTACTTTGTTTCGCTACTTTTAAATCACCAGTGACTATAACTCCTAAATCTTTTTCCTGCTCTACGCTTATCAACTCTTTCCCTGACATACTATACGCAAAATTACCGTTACGCGAACCTATATGTAAAATTTTGCACTTATCGACGTTAAATCTCATTTGCCATGTGACTGACCAATCAACGATTTTATTCAGATCATTCTGGATTTTACCTCAATCTTCGTCATTAATCGCCCTACCACTCAGCTTCGTGTCATCCGCAAACTTTGAAACTGTACTGACTAGGCCGACATCTAAATCGTTAATATATATAAGAAAAAGCAAGGGGCCCAATATAGAACCCTGAGGAACGCCACTTGCTACATTAGCCCAACACGACTCCGCTCCATCAACGACCACCCTGTTTCCTACCTCGCAACCACTCTTCTATTCAATTTATTACTACACCCCTTATTCCATGAGCCTTAGTTTTCTCAATGAGTAAATATATATATATATATACACACACACAGTATGTATATATATATATATATATTATATATATATGTATATATTTTTTTTTATAATGATAATGGTTTTGGCGTTTTGGGTGATGAGGACGCCGATTCGATGGCGGGGTTCGGATCCACTGGCCTTGGGGTATTTGGGTTGCCCTTTATAATTACTCGGGCATCAGGATGGCTTCGATGCTTGGGTTGGTAAGCCGCTGAAAGGGATGAATAATGAGCGATTCGGCTGACGTAACAATTTATTATGATAACTATTGGAGGTAAATGAACTGTCCTAACTGCTACGGGTTTATCCGTATCGCATGGGTTTGCAGTCAGTAAAAGAAAGAACCTCAAGGGGCGGCTCGACTCGTCCTTTCATACATTCGAGTCTCGCGCATGCGCACTGGACTCACGCTTTGAGGGCTAGGCATTATTCGCATCGTGCGCACCGGAAGCAGGCTTTTCGCCCCCTCGGAAAAGGTTCGTATTCCATAATATATATATATATATATATCGGCTATTGATTGGTGGCGCGGAAAACGCAGTTTAATAATAAACAGGAACACCAGAGAAAATACAAACATCCTTCAAGGTTTAATAGTACCAACGTTTCGGAATGCACTAATTCCATCTTCAGGGCTAAAACAATAAAATTCCAAATCACATACAAAATACAAATTGCTTAATAACAATTTAAAATAAACTTAAAAAATTATAAAAAGTAGCTAAGAAAATGTAAAACATTAAAACTAAAAGGTAAATAAATGTGAAGTTAAAAAGTTAAAATTATAAAAAGTAAAAGCATTAAAGCTGAAATGTAAATAAAATAAACTAGTACCTTAACCAAAACATAGCAGATCTATCGATGATTCGTCAGAATTTAGGTCTGGTTTTAGTTTATAAATAAACAAAGACTCCATAATTTTAAGCTTAAGGTCAGAGCTTCCGTACAAATTTACCCCTTGGCAAACCACCTAATTCTCTCATACGTAATCACTCGCACAACAATAACCACCCAATTTCACAGTCTAATTTCACCGTACTTGCTGCCGGAAGCTCTGACCTTAAGCTTAAAATTATGGAGTCTTTGTTTATTTATAAACTAAAACCAGACCTAAATTCTGACGAATCATCGATAGATCTGCTATGTTTTGGTTAAGGTACTAGTTTATTTTATTTACATTTCAGTTTTAATGCTTTTACTTTTTTATAATTTTAACTTTTTAACTTCACATTTATTTAACTTTTAGTTTTAATGTTTTACATTTTCTTAGCTACTTTTTATAATTTTTTAAGTTTATTTTAAATTGTTATTAAGCAATTTGTATTTTGTATGTGATTTGGAATTTTATTGTTTTAGCCCTGAAGATGGAATTAGTGCATTCCGAAACGTTGGTACTATTAAACCTTGAAGGATGTTTGTATTTTCTCTGGTGTTCCTGTTTATTATTATATATATATATATATATTAGTGATGTAGGTCACATCCGCATCCGCATCCGCATCCGCGGAACATCCGCACATTTTCTCGCATCCGCGTCCGCATCCGCACTTTGGACTGCGGATGTCGTGCGGATGTGGACCGTTGAGATAAAACGTCATTAATAAGCGGAAATTATCAAATTCTACTATATTAATAGAACTAGTTCATTGTGCGCAAAAGTGATGCAAGCGACAAGACGAGAGGCTGTTCTTGTATGAAGTTACTCTCTTGCAACCTACTTAGATCTACGTTACAAAGCTAAGTTATTTTCACCTAGTACATTAGAACGAGTTAAATCATCACTTGGCAAAGCAGTTGAAGAGCTTCAATCTCTTGAATCTGTCGCTTCGCCACCCACCAAAAGAATAAAAGTTTCAGTGACAGAACCAACACCTTCAACAAGCAAATCTATCACAGAATCTGTCTCTCAGTTTCTTGAGTCAAGCAGCAATGACGAGACCTACGCGATGTCAAAAGATGTAGTAAAAATGATCGAGAGCTATCACCAAGAAAAACGCCTGGCTGCATGTGACAATCCTATTAGTTGGTGGAAAAATACGCAGAATATCTATCCATACTTGAGTAAACTTGCAAGGAAACATTTAGCCTGTCCTCCAACAAACGTACCAAGCGAGAGATTATTTAGCAGTGCTGGATTAATATATGATGAAAAGAGAAACAGACTGGCAGCAGAAAAGGCAGAAAAGTTAATGTTCCTTAAGCATAACCTTCCTATAATTAAGTTTGAACATTAAACGATGAACATCTTAGTTTACTTTATTTTAATTACTCATTTATAAATATGCCTAATAAAACTTTAAACTTAATATAAATAGTTATCAAGCTATTAAAGATCTCTTTCTATAAGGGTGGAGGTTGGGGAAAGAGGTCGGTGGGGTGCATTTGAGTTGGGTTCACGTCCCGCATCCTGGTAACACAATTATGGTTTCTAATTGTGGCTGAAACTCAACAAAATATAACGAATTTATTTGCAGACGAATTCACTAATTGATTTCTATATTAGTTAGATGCTTGATATTATTTTATATGTTCAGAGAAAAGTACAGCAATTATTGTACAATTAATCAATTATACTACATTATAGCTACAGCTCTCTCTATATAATAACTTATTATGTATATACGTTAAACACAGCAAATCTCGAATATATCCTAAAAAATAACGAAAATGTAGACGTAGACATCCGCATCCGTATCCGCGGATGTTGAAATCAAACATCCTCATCCGCGGATGTGAAAAAAATGACATCCGCTACATCACTAATATATATATATATCGATGAAATGATGAAATACTGATGACACCTTTTTATTGCTGAAATGATAGTGACCTGGCAATTTCGAAACAGCAATCTAAATGACACAAATTTCGATATCGATATTGAAATTGTGTTGAAACAGTACCGGTGTAAATTCATTATTCAGTAAATGCAGAAAAAACATTATATTCTCAACTTTTAGGAAAATACATTTTAGAAATACTAATTGCACTTTATTTTATCAACATATTGTCGCATCAACAGTATATCAATATTGATTTGTGAACTCTCCCAAATATCAACCACATTTTAACGATATTACCCACCCGTCAATAGTTGATAGTTCAACCGTACATCTGGGTGCGTATATACAACCTTACCTTACAACCTTACAAAGGTTCCGCGCGATGATTTCTCATTTCGCGAAGGTCAAGCTTGTCGCCCCTCCTCTCGAGTTGGCCTGGTGAAGTAGTGAGTTGGATTCTTGCGCTCTCCACCTCACATAGCCAGGTACGCCCGGCTCATCGGGGATTGTTCTGAGCCAGGCGTCTAGTCTTCTTTTGAAGATTTCCACTGCAACTCCCTTCGTGTTTCTTAGGTCTTTGGGCAACTGATTAAACAGTTTTGGTCCTCTCACTACAAAACTATTTTCTTTCAGGGTTAAGGATGTTCCTTTTCTCGCCTTCAATTTGGGAATACGACACAGTCTACCGCTTCTACTTTCCATCGTTGTTTGGGGAGTTATGGGATTCAGAGTAAGATTAGGGACTAGTTTCTCCATTATTTTCCAAGTGTAAATAATGGTGTATCTCTCTCTTCACCTTTCCAGTGAATATAGGTCTAGTTCTCGTAACCTTTCCCAGTAATTTAGTTCTTTGCACCCATTGATCTTGGCTGTGAAGCTTCTTTGGATCCCCTCCAGCTGTCTAATGTCTTCTTTTTTATATGGGGAAGTTAGGACCCAGCAGTATTCTAATTTGGGTATGATCAGGGTTTTCAGTAGAGGAATCATTACATTCCTATCCCTTCGTTTAAAGGTTCTCAATATCTGACCCGTTATTCTCTTTGCTCTGTTTACTGCAATCTTATTTTGTGTTTCAAATTTCGCATCATCTGTCATTACAATCCCTAAATCTTTTGCTCTGGAATTTCTCTGAATTTCCTGTCCATTTGGGGTATAATAGTCCATGCACTTTAGGTCTTCTCTTTTTCCGTACCGTAATAGCTGAAATTTATCGGTGTTAAACTTCATATTGTTGTCTTCAGTCCACTTGTAGATTTTGTTTATGTCGGTTTGTAAAGATCCTATGTCTTCTGGGTTTCTTATTTTTCTACTGATCTTTGTGTCATCCGCAAAGGATGTTACTGTGCTGTCTCTGGTAACGTCCTCATCTATGTCAGTTAGCATGATTATGAAGAGTAGTGGAGCTAATACTGTTCCTTGTGGTACTGAGCTGAGGACCTCTGATTCTGATGAAGATACTCCTTGTACTGTAACGACTTGCCTCCGCTCACTAAGGAAATTATATATCCATTTCCCTACTTTTCCTGTTATTCCCATATATTTCAGTTTATGTATTATGATTCCGTGGTCACACTTGTCGAACGCTTTAGCAAAGTCTGTGTATAGTACATCATAGTTTTCATTACTTTCAAGTGAATCAATAATGTTGTTGTAGTGTTCCATTAGTTGTGATAGGCATGATCTGCCTGATCGAAACCCGTGTTGGTTATCATTGAATTTTTTCTGAGTTTCCAAAAAGTCATAGATTTTCTGTCTAACTATTCTGTCTAACTATATATATATATATATATATATATATATACATTTCAACTGCAAACAACACACAGTATAATTAACGTAAAGAACGACGCTTGTATAGAAGAACGTTCCGCGCAAGATGAGGAGGGAGAACGAACAAATGAAAAAAATGAGGTAACCACCCGGGAATTGAACCCGGGATCTTCCGATTGCCGGTCAGATATAATAACCACTACACCATGGGCCTCAATCAATCAGAAGTCGTAATTCTCCTACATACGCGCAGAAACCAATGCCCTGAGAGGGCACCTCCCGCATGCCGCACATATATACATTTCAACTGCAAACAACACATGTAATTCTCCTACATACGGCAATCGGAAGATCCGGGTTCGATTCCCGGGTGGTTACCTCATTTTTTCATTTGTTCGTTCTCCCTCCTCATCTTGCGCGGAACGTTCTTCTATACAAGCGTCGTTCTTTACGTTTATATATACAGGGTGGGGCACGGGAATCAAGTGTTTTTTGAATAGCTAGTAATCGGCCATTAGGAATGGGAGGGGCGTGCGGTAGGTAGCATTCCATTCCTGGGTTCATAGCATTTAACTTTAACTAACACTCACCTTTATCTTTCAGGTGCCATCATGGAGCAGTGGACGTTAGAACACCGCATGTTCGCGTATGATCATTTTGTTAGGAGTGGCGAGTCAGTGACAGCAGTTCAGCGTGCGTTTCGCCGCAGATTCAACATTCATCGAAATGACTCTGTTCCCGCTCGTGACACAATCTTACGTTGGGTTAACAATCTTCGAACAGGAGGCTCAATAATGAAAACAAAACCGAAGGGGCCGCAACGCACTGTGCGTACTCCAGAGAACGTTGAAAGGGTCAGACAAGCGATGTTGCAAAGCCCAGGCCGCTCTGCTCGGAGACATTCAGCTGCACTCGGAATCAGCAATCGTACTGTTAGACGGATTTTGCATGAAGAATTACATTTTCACCCATACAAGTTAGCGATGGTGCAGGAATTGAATGTAAACGATTGCCCCCAACGACTGAATTTTGCACAGGAAATGCTTGCACTTTATGAGCAGAATGAAAACATGATGGTGGTAATGAGTGATGAAGCCCATTTCCACCTTAATGGGGCCGTCAACAATCAAAACTGTCGGTATTGGGCTGCTGAAAATCCGCGACAACTCCATGAAAAACCGCTGCATAGCCCTAAGGTTACAGTTTGGTGCGCGGTGGGAAAGTTTGGCGTCATCGGTCCCTATTTCTTCGAACAAAATGGGGTTACCGTTACCATAACATCTGGGCGTTACATTGAGATGGTGAACACCTTTTTCATCCCTGAGTTACGAAGAAGGCGTATTGCTCGTCGACATTTGTGGTTTCAGCAAGATGGGGCCACGCCACACACCGCCAGAGCGTCAATGGCTGTTCTTCGCCCCCTGTTTCCCAACCATCTCATTTCGAGATTTGGTGACATTGCATGGCCCCCTCGGTCCCCTGACTTGTCCACATGTGACTTCTTTCTATGGGGGTACCTCAAGTCACGTGTCTACGAGGACAAGCCCCGTACATTAGATGCATTGAAGGAAGCGATCCGTCAACAAATCATTCAAATCAACAGAGACCTGCTGGGAAGAGTGGAGGCCAATTTTCGTAAACGCCTTCAACAATGCGTCGACGGCCAAGGACATCATATGCCAGATATAATTTTCGGTACATGATTATTATGACATGAAATGCTATGTTCTTACGAATGTTGTTCTACCAATATATTTTCTTTACAAAAATAAATATCATTTTCCTGATTATTCCAAAAACACTTGGTTCCCGTGCCCCACCCGTTATAAAAACGTATATATATATATATATATTATATATATATATATATATATATATATATATATATATATATATATATATATATATATATGGGATGTATCATATATGGGTGTATCATATATATATATTATATATATATATATATATATAATACTGTATATATGTGTGTGTGTGTTTACTAAGTTTACATAAAAATTATCTTCTAAATGTAAGTGTAGACTTGTATAAACAGCAGAATGTAAAAAATTAAATTGCCTATAAAAGAATAAAGACGAAAAAGAAACGTGTAATAACATTTTATTGCCGTAATTTTCCTTTTTGTTTGCCCAATTTTGTCCTCCTTTCAGTCAAGAGGAAAACCTAACTCGTGTCACGTACAAAACGCCTACCTGACCGTGACGCGTTCTTCGTTGACCACGTGACAGACTGTCGGAGATTGGTTCTGCGGTTGTTAAATGCATTCATATTATCTTGGTGAGTGACAAGGTAATTGCGGGACTTCGCTGGGCGACTCGAGGAAGGATATTCTGAATTCCTTTCCTTGCCATTGCTTTCAGATGCCGGTGGACGGGGGAAAAGTGTAGTTTGATAGACGGCCGAAGGGTGTACGTTAGGTATTCTTGTCGTATTAGCAGTAGGTTTTCTAGGTTTAAAGTTACTTTTTCTTCGTATTTTACAAGAAACGTTGAATTTACTCTGGGCAGCATTAAAATTCTTTGATTTTTTTGTACCGTTTCCAGAATGGTCATAGTTTTTATTTGCAGGCTTTAAGTTATCTTCCTGACTGTTATCTGAATTCGAAACGCGTCTAAAGTTTGGGTTTCGAAACTTTGAAGGTCTAAACCTACGTCGATTTGGATTCTTTAATACACGATGACGTGGTTTTGTATTATCTGATTTCGTCCGACGTAAGGGTGTACCACGAGACTGTGCGGGAGAAATACCATGAGGCTGCGTACGACGTCTCTGTGTACCACAAAACTTTTTACGGGGCGAGTATACATCACGAGTGTGTGTCCCATGAGAATGTGCACCCTGATTGTGTGTACCATAAGAACGCGTATGAGGAGAGGTTGCATTATAAGGAACACGAGAAGACTGTATATCATAAGACTGTAAACGAGGAAATCGTACGCCATGAGACTGCAAACGAGGTGGTAACCGTGTATCATGCGAAATATCACGTATTCTAGACTGTGAATGATTTTTGGGAACATTTTCATAGTTTAATTTATGATGAAGAGAATCACTCACATTTGCTGAACATAGAATTTCTTGTAAACTGGAGGACTTCTGCAATTTAGCCAGTTTATGAGATTTAAAATTCAAACTGATTCTAGCATCTTCAATGGGAGAAGGATTCGATATTTTAGTTTCGAAATCTGTTGAATGATAACGGCTCGTTAAGCTTTTATGAACCGCTTCATCATCAGTATCAGTCCTTTGAGAAATCTGATCAAACTGATTTCTGTGTGTCTGAGATTGTTTTTGCGTATTTTTTAAAGTATCTCTTAAGTGTGATCGACGCACTCTAAATAACTTTGACTGATACGCATGATTAATGAGCGAATTTTTAAGATATTCATTCATGAATGAACTATTGCTACTGTCAAAACCTTGTTTAACATAGTTCTTAGAATTTTTGTGTGACAAATTTCTAAACTCAGGGTTTACTCTGTTTAGAAACCATAAGTGCAACAAATTGAGGGTAAACTTCCTTCTCGTGATCACAGCTAAAGATGCGTTGAACGTGTTTGAATCACGTTCTCGAGGATTAGAAAGGTTCAGATCTCTTTTAATGTCATGTTTGGGGGACGATAATAAAGGTCTTACTATCGCGAACGATGCGGTTGTATTAGGCTTAGATATATCATAGTGAGACCACAAAGAAATTAAGAGAAAAAAGTTGTACCACATTTTTTATTCTCATGCTTTTAAAGAAAAATATAAAGTGTTGAATAAATCATTATAAGCGTGTGTGTGTGTATATATATATATATATATATATATATATATATATATATATACAGTATATATATATATATATATATATAAAATAACACTCAATGGCTGTGGTTATTTAAATAACATTTACGAAGCGTTTATAATTGTGCGTTTAATGAGGTAATTTATTTTCACATTATTACCAACACGAAAACACTACAATAAGCCTGTTTTAATAACTTATCATAAATAGAGTTATGGTTCAGAAAAACTGCGACAGAAGCATCACTTAGCGCAGAGCACAGCGAAACACTAAGAAATTTGGGACAAGTTTTTGGCCGCATTGAACGTTCAAGCCAAAAGAGAAGAATAATTTTGGCATCATACGCGAAATTGCATATTTTGAGGATAGTAACATCATTTCAAATAGATTTACTGACATACATATTTATACCGAATTATGATACAAGTATTATGTAAAGTATAAACAGAGGAGTTCTCTAAAAAATATTTCTGTAGTAAAAAAAGATAAAAGAAGTAAAATTAAATAAAATACGGTACGAAAAACTAAAGTCCTACCTAATGCATACGTATAGTCTCCGGTATTATTGAAAGATGTATCGATATAAATAAAAGTAAAACGTATGTAAATTGCTTTATATAGAAATCAATATGTATGAGGCTATTTAGAAACTTGAAATTTCCAGCGTGATCAATTCTAGCAACAATCGCCAATTCGTCCGAGTCTCATTCGCAATTGGTCCGTTCATTCAGCGAACCTCTTATCGAATAACTTTTGGCCACGATGGAATTCAGCACAAAGAAGGCCAATAGCCATGGGGAGAAAAGGTGTATCTGAGGCACTTTAGGCTCGCACTTGCTCCGTGGAAAACTCTGAAGAGGATAATTTCATTCGATTAATAGAGACATGAATATAGAATTTTATATCCCAGTATAAGATTATTTTTAATGTTTTTTTAGCGTTTTTCGAATATTGCATTTCCGTTCAAAATGGTGGACATAAATTTATCTATTAAAATATTTTTATGTATCATACACAAAATTTAACGATAAGAGGAAATGTCAGTAAAGAAAATAATAATGATGATCAAACAATTATTTTAACTCGTGTGTGTGTGTGTGTGTGTCTGTTCATTATCATGCTAACAGACATAGACAGCGGAGTAAACAGCAACAGTATAGTAACATCCTTTGCAGACGATACAAAGATCAGCAGAAAAATCAGCGATGTGCATGACGTGGAGGCCTTGCAGAGGGACACGAACAAAATATACAAATGGTCAGAAGACAACAACATGTCATTCAACGCCAAGAAATTTCAACTCTTGAGATATGGTAGAAAAGAAGAACTTAAACAGACTGCATATTATGCTCCAGATAGACAGGAAATTCAGAGAAGCATGAAAGCGATTGATCTCGGGATAATAATGACAGATGATGCGAAATTCGAAACACAAAATCAGATAGCGATAAATAAAGCAAAAAGAGTCGCCGGACAGGTTCTAAGAACGTTCAAGAGAAGGGACAGTACACTAATGATTCCGCTGCTAAAAACACTGATTATACCAAAACTTGAATACTGCTCAGTTTTGACGTCCCCATATAAAAAGGAAGAAACTAATAAACTAGAAGAAACGCAAAGGCATTTCACAGCCAAGATTGATGGCTGCAAAGAACTCAACTACTGGGAAAGACTACGTAAACTAAATCTGTACTCACTGGAAAGAAGAAGAGAGAGGTACATCATAATCTACATATGGAAAATGATCGAAAAACTGGTACCAAACCTAAAACTAAACCCAATTACCATTCAAACAACACTGGAAAATAGGAAAGGCAGAATGTGTAGTGTTCCCAAATTAAAAGCACGACAAGGGACCTCCTCAACCCTGAAGGAAAATAGCTTGGTTGTCAGGGGGCCAAGACTTTTCAACCAGCTTCCTCAGGACCTCAGAAACGTAACGGGGGTCAAAGTTGAAGTCTTCAAGAAAAGACTGGATGCCTGGCTCAGGACAGTACCAGATGAGCCGGGCGTGCCTGGCTATGTACGGTGGAGAGCGCAAGAAAGTAACTCACTCCTCCACCAGGCCAGACCTAGAGGCGGGGCCACCAGCTTGACCTCCGTGTGAAGAGAGACCAACACACGAAACAACATAAGGTTCATAAGATATATATATATATATATATGTAGTGGACAACTGAGACGTTTGCAATCATCCTTGCAACTTTCAGCAACATGCCATCAACAATGCGATATATCTCATCAAATCAAACTCGACAAAGATGACGTCATACAAAACGCTCAAAAGATGACGTCACATCACCAGAGATCACTCAGGGCGGGACCTCGTTGCCTTGCCCGACGCCTCCACCTCGTCTCTCTCTTCGAAGACAATTCAGTGACCCACGAGCTACCACCATGTGAACATCATTTGTGCAAGGCCTCATTGGCCTTTTAATATCACTCAATTAACTTTATATAAAGAATCTATCAATCTGCCGCGTGATATTAATTGTCATATTGTAAACATTAATTCAAGTGTACACATTACACATATTTTCCAATGTAAACAATCAACAATAGCAATACTGTCGTTTACGTTAATCAATTTATTTTGTGTTTAGTTAAATAAAAGAAGAAAACTCAATCTCTCAATCAACCTAATTAATAACTTAATTAATAACATTACTTTGATCTGAAAGATCTGGTGACCTCGGCCAAAGCATTCATTAATAATATTCACTTAATAATCATTATTAATTAACGGTAATTACCATCATTCCTTATAGTACCGATTTACGCGTCTAAACTATGGCTACAAACTGGCCATTCAAATCATAACCATAAATTGGCTACTAAATATATATATATATATATTATATATAACTCTGCCATGGGGAATGACACCTGGAATCCCATGCCGGTCCCAAGCCCGGATAAAAAAAGGAGGGTTGCCACGACAGGCGTAGGAAGCCGGTGGTGTAAACACCTTATCACTCGAGAAACTCAAGAACCAGCCTCGGAACCAGGATTAATAAACAGATCACGGACAAGGAAACGAAACTGGACACGAAAAATGGACACACTCAGGATTAGATGCGGAATGATTAACATAACAACTTATAGGGGGAAAGAAGATGAAATTCTGGACATCATGAGAGAAAGGAAAATCGACATCTTAGGAATGGCAGAAACAAGGCATATGGGTGGAGAACTGGGAAGGGACTTGGGGGATGGATATGTGCTCATGTACAGAGGAGTGGAGGAGGATCGGAGGAGGATGCACGGAGTGGCAATGATTATTGGACCGAGACTGTCCCCAAACATACAGATTGTAGAAATGATAAGCGAAAGAATAATGAAATATAAGTTGAGAATCAGGAATAAAACATATATTCTCTACCAGGTTTATGCGCCACAACAGGGGCATAGTGAAGAGGAGAAGGCCAACTTCATGGAACTACTAGATGACAATTATGAAGTGGGAGGAGAGGAGGTGGGACTGCTTATGGGAGATTTAAACGGCAGAGTGGGAATGGAGTGGTAGCGAGTGGAGCAGGTAATTGGACCTTTCGGAGAACAAAACCGAAATGCAGAGGGAGAGAAACTAATAGGTTTCTGCGTAAGGAGCGAATTAAAGATCATGAACGGATTTTTTTAAACACCAGGAGACCCATAAGTTTACGAGATACAGGTGGAACCAAGTGACAGGAAACTTTGACCAAAAATCCATCATAGATTACTTTATATGGTCCGATAAGAGATTTATTGGAGATGTCAAAGTGATACCAGGGGTTACGTTAGACTCTGACTACAGATTACTGATAGCAAATTTGAAAATGCAGAAAATAGTAGCACCAAAAGAGGCGAAGAGGAAGGTAATTAAGACAAAGAAACTGCAGGAGGAGAACATTAGAGTCAGATTCAGAGAAGAACTTGAAAGAAACACAGCTGAGATGAAGGAAAACAATGAATGGGAAACCGTGAGAGATTGTGCTAAGAGGGTTGCGGAGGAGATTTTGGGAGCTGAGTCCGTTGGGGGAGGAAGAAGAAGACATACACCATAGTGGACAGACACAGTGAGAGGCCCAGTAAAACAGAAAACTATAAAACATAGGAAGTGGTTGAAGCAACGTACACAGGAATCAAGACGGGAATATGTACAAGCAAGAAATGAAGCTGAGAGGGAGAAGAAAAGGGCAAAACAAATGGCAATGAAGGAATTGGGAGAAAAGTTGAGAGAAGAGAGAAGGGAAACAAAAAACTGATTTACAGCCTTGCAAAATCTTATAGGAAGGAAAAGGAAAAAGTATACAGCATTTAAAATGAAGCGGGAAATGTGGATAGTGGAACCTGGAGCAATTAATAAAAGATGGTCATATTATTTTAAAGATCTATTGAATGGAGATCCAGAAGAAGAAGTGGAGGAAGCAGGTGGAATATACCAGGAATTAGCAGAACAGGTAATTATTACCAGAGAAGAAATGGAAGAGGCTGTTAATAAAATGAAGAATGAAAAGTCAACGGGAGTGGACGAGTTTGTGATTGAACTTATAAAGGAGGGAGGCGAAGCTATGAAAGAAAAAATTCGAAACCTGTTGAATAAATATTGGAGAGAAGGTCAAGTCCCCGGTGATTGGGGAAAAACAATCATCGTTCCAATATATAAAGGAGAGGGTGACTCAGGTAGATGTGAGAATTATAGGGGAATAGCACTAATTAATCACATAACAAAACTTTATGAAAGAATAATAGAAAAAAGAGCAAGGCAAATAATTGAAGCAAGGTTGGGAGAGGAACAGCATGGTTATCAGAAAGATAGAAGTAAGGTAGATCTTATTTTTGGCCTCAGTTCTGTTATAGAAAAGGCGTGGGAATTTAATACTAACATCTATGTAATATTCAGAGATCTTAAAGAATGTGGAGATGTTTGGAGGAGATTTATGGGGTGAGGGGGACAGTTCTTAGGGCTTTGAAAAGTTTGTATCAAGTTAGCGAATGCAAAGTAAGGACTGGACACAAAAATGATGAGTGGTTTGAAGTAAGAACAGGGGTGAAGCAGGGCAGTGTTATGTCACCACTCCTGTTTATAGCCTACATGGACACAGTAATTGCAAGTTTCAAGCGACGTCACGAAATGAATAATAATAATGGAATAATAGCATATACAGATGACATAGCATTCTGGACGACAGAGAGAGAAGATATAGAACAAGCTTTAATTGATTGGAATGAATGTTTGAAGGAGGGGGGAATGGAAATGAATGTAGAAAAGACAGAAATATTGAGTGTATGTCGAAGAGAAGAAGGAGAATTCGGAGTTCAAATAGGAGATAAGGAAATAAGAAATGTTGAAAAATTTAAATATCTTGGGAGTATGTTTACTAAAGAAAGCGGTAATATACAAGAAATAACAAAGAATTGCAAAGTTTAGTAAAAATATCGGAATGTTATACCCGCTACTGAGAGGTGAACATATGCCCCTTGGGACTAAGAAAATAATCTTCGAACAGTTTTAACACCAATACCGATTTATGTGCCGGAACACTGCAAAATGCGCATGGCAGATCGAAGCAGAATTCAGGCGGCAGAAATGAGACCGCTGAGGACTATTCTGAGAAAGAGGCGAAGAGATAGGATGAGGAATGAAGAAATTAGAGCCAATGTGGGAGTAACGCCGATTTTGAGAAAAATCGACGTTGCCAAATTGAGATGGTTGGGCCACTTGGAGAGAATGGAGGAGGGGAGAACTGCGAGGAGGTGCTGGGAGTGGAGACCAGCGAGGAGGTGCTGGGAGTGGAGACCAGCGAATGGCAGAAGACCGCGAGGGAGACCGAGAAGGAGATGGAGGGACGAAGTGGAGGAGAGCTTGCAAAGATACGACTTGCCCAGCATGCAAGAGCTCGAAGAAACGGGAGTGCTGCTGGACAGGGCGGAGTGGCGAAGGAGGCTGGCTCCCCTGACAGGCTGACTAGCCTACCTGGGAGCTGAAGAATTGAATTGAATATATTATATATATATATACACATTATATATATATATATATATATATATATATATATATAATATATATAGTGGTGTAGTGGTCAGCGTCGCTGACTACGAAACCATCGGCCCCGGGTTCGAGACCCGACGGCAGCTGGCGTGCACAAAACCCAGCTGTTCATCCTTCCACACAATAAAGAGAGTGGTTGGTAGATAAATGGGTACCCTAGGTGGCCTAGTGATTAAGACGCTGGGCTGCTGATGGAGCGTTGTTCGGATTCCACGTTAAACTGTAGGTCTAAGGTGGAGTGAAAAGCTTGACCTTCGTCAGAATGAAGAATTCGGCCGGAAGCTAATCAAAGGTTATATACAGTACATATAGATACACATATATATAGATACACACACATATATATATAAATTGTGTGTGTGTGTGTGTGTGTATATATATATATATTTATTCATGCAAAAACTTTGAACTCCTTGGAGGGAAAGGTATTCCCAATATAAACCTACAGCTCATCCTTAAATCTTCTACAAAATAAACACGTCTCAAAAGATCATGATAAAAATTTATCTTAGAAAAACTTAAACTATAACAAATGCTCTTTCTGAAGTGGACAAGTAAAAATTATCATTTGTGGCAGATCTCGGATACGGCGTTTTGAAACTTGTCGGAGAAGCACATTGTTTCAAGTTTCCCTCGACAAATTCATTCATTCATTCAAACTTTATTCAGAAAAGAATACAAGTGAGAGTTTTACAATTTTTAGATATTTCAAATCGTCGAACAAAACGTGGAAGGGAAATTTTTACGTCTCTACACGCTTATATTAAATGATTTAATCATCAATATGAAAGCGCTTTTTTAAGCGTCCACGCGCGTACATTAGGGTGTATCATGCTCAGGTCGAATATTGAAAAACTTGGAATTTCAAGATTGGCAGTATGTATTCCTATGTAAAATTGAATTTTAAGAGGGGTTCGTCTTCTGCAACTTTTGCGAAAAATCGCATTTAAGTGTTCAAAATCGCCCTTTTTTGTTGAAAAATGGGATTTTTGTCCAATTTCAAAGACTTGGTAGCCTCAAATGACCTCCATATGTTCCATATTGTTCACATACACCCTTAAGCATTTCTAGGGGCAGGCTTGGACCCATTTAAGATCAGCCAAAGTGGTTCATAACCCCTAAAATAACCAAAATCACCCAAAATGGCCCAAAACTAAGGAAATGTATGATTTTTAGTCTCCTATACACCACATTTCGCGGCTGTTCTCTTCATCAGGCAGAATCTTTTTGTTCTTCTTTCTTGGTCTTGCATTTTGTTTTTTTTAGAAACGCCTCCACCAATTTTTATTTATTTTCTTTTCGGCACCAATGAGTGTGATGGCAGCTGCCCCAACCTTTCCACAAGCTGCTGTGACGTTCAACCTTTTTTTTGCAATTGCAATTCTTCTTTAATATTTGAAGAAGTCCCTCCTCCACCCTCAGCTTGTAATAATATGCTGGTCAACTGAATGTTTTGAGATTTTTTCTTCTGAAAGCATCTTAATTTGTCTAACAGGTCTTGTAGAGATCTAAAACATGTTCATAATGTCTTGCTTTGACATGAAAACTGGCAACAATTCTCTGTGATCGATCCTAGCACGAACGGAACCATCTCTTCTCTCTTGCCCATACACTGCATGAGCTACAGCTGAAACTTCCTGGACTGCTCTTTCACAACTTTCAGTGTGAACTGAGAAGTTCTCAACTTCAAGTGAAGACCTGAGAAGCTCCTCAACTTCCCCTCTTGACATCTTACAAGTGAAGAGTGGCTCATACAGTTCCTCCTTATCCCAATTACTCAGAGTAATTGGAGAAGTGGCATCAAATTTCAGTTTAGGGTTTCCATGAGTTCTCAGACTCACGTCTCCATACACAGACTTACCTCTGATCTTCTTGATCATCTCAATCCCCCATGCCTTCTCCTCCTCATCCTCACTGCACAGGAGAGAGGCAATGAGGTTCTCACTGTGAGCATGATAATCTCCACGCACTATCACATGAGTGATTATGTTCCTGACTTCAGAGGTCTGACTTCTCAGCAGTCCCAGAGCGGTCACAATATGGTGAGGTCCATACCTCATGTGGTGCTTCACCTTGATCTCAAAATACATCTTGAAGTAGAAGTCCAGGCAGAACTTCAGCAGCACCTCCAGGTAGTTCAACACCTCCCCCTTCAGACCATGCTGCCTCATCCACAACATCAACAGAGCCTCACCTGTAGTCAGCCAGCGTGACTGATTCAGTGGGCCACACTTCAGACCAGCAACTTCCTTGCTCAAATCTCCTGTCTTGAGAGCTTTCATCAGTAGGTAGCAGTTCTTCTGGTCAGTGCTAAGGTTCTGTACAATGCCTTCTGGCAGTTCAATTATATCTTCTTCTCCTGGCAGAGCCTTGAAGCTAAAGTTGACAGGTATGTCATTGATCTTCTCCAAAAGTTTTCCTATTGGGCCACTGAACCCAGACTTGTGCGTGTAGGGACCATCAACCTTGATGATCATGTGCCTGAGGCTGAGTTCATTAATATGTAACTGGCATATCAGCCAGTGACACTTGTGACCTAGCAGTCTCTCCAAGTGAGTGATGGCTCCTCCATCAGGTCCTGTGTTTGTGTTGGTGGAGTCACCACCAAGGACCACCATAGTATCTTTAGCACCATGAGCACTAATCCACTCAAACAGAGCCTGAGCTATCTTCAGTGCACGTTTCTTATTTCCTTCAGGTTCTTCTGGTGTACAATGGAAGAGATACTTTCCCTCAGGTTCCCAGGTAACACTATAGTGCTCTTCAGTTGTAATATCAGGAAGGAAGCGGCCAGTTTCTTCATTGTACCTCATGATCTTTGTCTTCTTATCTTGTTTTCCATTAAAGAAAATTCCCTTGATCTCCTCTCCCTCTGTCCCTTTCTCCAGGGCCTCCACTGAGGCACCTATTACAGACTCCTTGCCCCTCCACATCTTCATCCTTATCAGCAGATAGATGGCCAGCTTTGATGAGATCTTGCAAGAAACCAGTTGCAATGGTTGCTGCAGGAGTGTTTGCCACCTTGAACCTGACTGCAGCCGCAGCATTGCTTGAGATATCCATATAGTTCCTCCTGACGGAGGTGGAGACTTTGCCAGTGTTGACACTGGAGCTTGTGCCTGGTGCAGTACTTGAAAAATCTGTTAGCAGTAGGAGCTGCTCTGCCTGGAGACTCTTGCAAGGAAGTCATCTCATCTTCATTATCATCACCATCTGTGAAAAACTATATAGGGCTATGGGTTGATTGCCTGATACCCTCATCCGTTGGAAATTTCCAGCAGATTCCAGTGGAGAGTTAACGACAAAAGCCCTACGTTTTTTCGTTAGAGAGTTATGTATATGTAGGTCTTCAAAGGACCTCTTTATATTTATTTGCCTTCGGTATTTGCACTGCCTAATGGTAAAGAAAGGAGTTGCCTTACCTTATTATTTCGTTGGACCTCGCTTCTGTTTCGATGTAGGGCGCGACGATATTTTTCGATGTAGGGCCGTGGTACGATGGAATTACACGAGTTTATTTGATGTAACTAATATAGGCAGTCACTATTTAAATACCTGAAGGAATAGGCCTATCCTTTTTATAGTTATTAGGTTTTATGTTAAGAGGATTTCACTCAGAACTTATAGGAAGATAAAGTACATCTTCCTTGCTTAAAGCATCGCTGTAACACAAGCAAGCTCCGAGAGAGCTGCTATAATATAATATATATCTTCGTATTTTTATTATTTGCTGATTTGGCAAAGTTTGTTGACTCTTCTCGCGAAGTAATTTTCACGAGTCAGCAGTGGAAAATTTTGAACACGAAACAATAAAGTTGGTTTTCTTGTTGTTATGCAGGCCCGATGCCTACATATGGGTTCTATGTATGTATGGCAATTATTTTCATTCCCAATAGGCTATGTCGCCAATCCCGAGGCAATTTTGTAGATATTTAATTCAATTAATTAATAATTTATATTTAATTATGAAATAAAGGTATCACTTACGATACCATATTGTAAACATGTATAGTTTTTCCATACCATCATCAGCTCTAAGCAGTAGCTCCTTCTTCCTTTTTTCTGTTTCTCTTCTCAGCTGCCTTCTGTTCTTCCTCCTAGCCTTCACCTGCTTCATTGTTTCCTTCACATCAACAGATGCCATCCGGAAGCCAGAAACTTCTGAGGTTTTGATCTTCTGAGGCAGAGGGCAGTTACAGTTGACATGAACTCTAGCAGCACAACCAGAGCAGCCAGATGCTTCAGTTCCACAGAGAGTGATATTATGTATGCAGGTTGTTATGTCAAACAATGTATCAACTTCAGATATTCTCTTCTCTCTCTTTGCAGCCGTCACTCTGCCATTCACTAGGTCAATCATTTCATTTTACCTGACAAGAATCTTCCTGGCAATGGATCTCAGGAGGAGTGAACTTGGCATTGCTTTTGCGCCACTGTGCCAGTACCAGTGATGCCAAGTCCTTAGCCAAATCTTGCAGAGGGTACTGAGCTCTCTATATCATCCAGAAGCAGCTTCTCTTCCTGGAGGAGGATTCCTCTCTGAAACACAGCTCTCCAGGTTGGAACTTCTGTGGGAAATAACTGCTTGCTTGGACCCACCAGATCACTCAGCTTTGAACCAGAACTTTTTCTGGGCTTTCGTCCTTGCTTAGCCATGGTGGCTACCCAATCTTCACCAAGCTTTGTATCTGAGACATAGAAAATTATCACAGTGAAACTCTAGTAGCCTATAACAGCTGTTACAATGGTTTTGTTTGGTAAGAAACCGGTCTGTTACATTTGTACTACAGTCTATGTCCTGCACAGCTGTTCTGTACATAACCAGAAAACGAAAAAGTTGAAATTTTAACACTTAAACGTGATTTTTAGCAAACGTTCAAGAAAACAAACCCCTCCTAAAATTTAATTTTACATAGGAATACATGCTGCCAGTCTTGAAATTCGCGCTTCAATGAGCATGATACACCCTAGCGTACATACATATTTTAATCAGTCACATATACCACGACATATTTAAATTATAGTACTTTTATGGCTATCTTAAATTATCTTAAATTTATTTCAAGAATAAAAAGAACAAAGGTTAAGTGGAGTATGGTATTGATCAGAATATACAGATGCAATAAAAATAATCAGAAAAATGAAAGACACAATAATTACAAATTATGCACATTAATTTCGTGTTTTAAGTTCATACATAATTGTACAGTATTTATTATAGGGTGGATCGATTTTACATTTTTTTCGATTTCCATATTCTAATAGAGACAAAAACTTGCTTATGCATGAGAAAATAGCCTCTGCAAAATCTTAGCTTAATAGGTAATCATCTTCTGCCCCCGGCAGAGCGATGAAAATCATATTTTAGTAGTCAAAAACGTATTTTTCTTATAATTTTTAAAATATTTCAATATGCATCAACATTATTCCTAATAACTATAAAGTCG
Source organism: Bathynomus jamesi (assembly GCA_023014485.1). Lineage (NCBI taxonomy): Eukaryota > Metazoa > Arthropoda > Malacostraca > Isopoda > Cirolanidae > Bathynomus > Bathynomus jamesi. Next base: position 218,182 of record JAJOZX010001021.1, on the reverse strand, counting down.
ATGAAAAAGACCTCATATGATCGTTTTTCCAAGCGCGTTGTCCTACGTTAATATCTTTTGCCCCCGGCAACAACGGCAAATGTTGAAAAAATAGGTAATTTATATACATATTTTCAGATCGGCTCTTTGTCTTAAATAATGCATTTATATATTTCCCATAGCATTTATATCGTTGCTTAGGCATGAAATAACACACACGCAAAATTTTATGACTCTAGGCTAGGGTTTAAAGGTCATCTCTGGTGAGTGCTGCCAGCAGCAGCTGCCACTGACGCGCCAGTCGAAAGGGTGGAGCCATTCGTATGATTGAAATGAAACTACAAAGGCCAGTTCAGTGGATCATATGCCTATTACACGGTAATGAATTATCACTGCGACACCTCATTCAAGACTTGGACGGCAAAACAACTCGGCCAATGGGCTTTACTGGACCAGTTGGAAAACAACTGAACGACTGCGAAAAACTTCCAACTACAGAATTCGATGCCATTCCATCTCCCGACATTGACATAGATGATGCCGAGTTGAGCACTGACCAAAAATATTTGTTAGGCATCTACAGAGCAGTGTCGAGCGTAGCTGCTCTTCAGCTCTCGCGGCTCGAAATCCAGGTAAGATGGCGCATTCCAGGTGGCTGACAACAGCAAATAGATTTCTGCGCCTCTATGTTTCAACCAGTAAACCCTCCAGCACCTTCAACGAAATTGTGCGATTCATTATGACAGTTTACGCACCAATTTGGTTTAAGATAAAGAAAAACTCCAGTTTCACTGAGGGCGCAAAACATTTTTTCGAAATGATGCGTCTCTCTCAGACCATCCCTCAAAGATCTAAGACAATCGCCAACAAAGTTCTCCGTAGAAATTCTTTCTTTGCTCACCCTGAAAATATTTTGATCTCCATGCTACATGCCGATGAGCAACACATAAGAGAATTGGGATGGAGAAGAATATTAAAAGCACGATCAAAACAATCACCAGCGGGGGAAATTCGAGCCTTCGCCATGCCTGAGCTGCTCTACGATAGTCAAAACTATTACGAAATGATCAACTGGCAAACGGCTGAGGTGACCGAACCCCCCGTTACAAAAACAATACCTGATACGCGAATAAAAGAGTTTGTTGAGACGGGAGACCAGCCTGATGGACTGATCCCACTATTCCCTTGTCATACTCAAGCGGTCGAGAGACTCATCAAATTAGTAACCGAAGCCTCTGCCAGTGTAAGTGGAATAGAAGAGAGGGACGGATTCATCCGCTCCCGTCTTCACTCCCGAACAAAAATTCCACGATTTGATTCTAAGAAAGATTACCGTATGTAAATCGACATGCAGCCAAAGGAAGGGTGGTTGGGGCTGGATAGGGTGGAACTCGACGTACAGCCACCTCCTCTTGGTGAGTTCTGGGTTGCTAATTTTATAAAATTAGCAAGCGAGGAGCTGTACTTAGTACTTATCGTACTTATAACATCGCATTAACGTAATTATAATCCACATTTAGACTTTTCTCGGGGACAGAAGATATTACTCTAGAGTCATAAAATTTTGCGTGTGTGTTATTTCATGCCTAAGCAACGATATAAATGCTATGGGAAATATATAAATGCATTATTTAAGACAAAGAGCCGATCTGAAAATATGTATATAAATTACCTATTTTTTCAACATTTGACGTTGTTGCCGGGGGCAAAAGATATTAACGTAGGACAACGCGCTTGGAAAAACGATCATATGAGGTCTTTTTCATCGACTTTATAGTTATTAGGAATAATTTTGATGCATATTGAAATATTTTAAAAATTATAAGAAAAATACGTTTTTGACTACTAAAATATGATTTTCATCGCTCTGCCGGGGGCAGAAGATGATTACCTATTAAGCTAAGATTTTGCAGAGGCTATTTTCTCATGCATGCGCAAGTTTTTGTCTCTATTAGAATATGGAAATCGAAAAAAAATGTAAACTCGATCCACCCTAGACTATTTAACTTTTTAACGAAAGTGTTTTCACACACACACACACACACACACACACACACACACACACACACACGATAGATATCTAATCTACAGGCGTGAGAACTCTTATGTAGGCTTCTCGGTATTAGTAAAGTTAAATCAATGCGAAATCAGGACAGCCAAACATTTTTACTCCTTGACACACAGATGTGTAATGAAGACGGTAAAGAGAGGTGCCCTGCGAAATCAGGACAGCCAAACATTTTTACTCCTTGACACACAGATGTGTAATGAAGACGGTAAAGAGGGGTGCCCATTCGATTTTATAGCTCTTTACCCACTGAAACATTTCAACAGCTAAAATTACTTGCATCAACATGGACCCAATCATTTATAGCCCCTAAGGATTTTATATTTGCATATAAAACAAATTACAAGTGTGACAATTGCGTAATACGTTCATTTCATGGTCGATATATAGTTCTTTCGGAATGTATACAGTACTATAAAGTTGTATTTTAAAGCTGAAACAGAAGCTCCCTCCTTTGTATGACGAATCCTGAACGACGAATCGGGAAAAAATGAATAAAAACTTCTTCGTATCAAATCGATATTGCGTTCGATTTTCAAAATGGCTCATAAAAGTGCGTTGAAAAAAAATTCCAGATAATGTACGATTTCGTGAAAGGGATTTCCTTTAAAGGGAAACATAATACTTTCCCATTCCTCTAAATCTTATTTAATCCTTTGTTTCCTTCCACATATATTCATCAATATGCAAAACCATTGAATATTAATGAGCTCACGTAAGTTTCCAAAACATTCAGAATTCTTTTGGCTGAAAAAAAAAAATTACAAAAATTTGGTGAAAATATTGACCAAAAGTAGAAATCTGATTTGCATATCTAAATTTTGTTTATCCAGGAGTGTTTGTAATTATGAGAAAAGAGAAGGGATGAATAAGTAACTTAACAATGAGTGTCCTGCGTACGGAAGACCAGTATATACATAAAATAAGTCGTGATTTGGAATAAATGAAGTTACCTCAGAAACAGAAGTACAACCATATCAAGGCTGATGACTCTCTTTATGCGTACAATTTCCAATTATGTTTAAAACTATCATCTATATTATAACAAGCGCGTGGCATATTTAGGGAATAAAACGGTTCCGTCTTCACAAAAGAGCAGCTTACTTGCGTAAAAAAAGGGAAAGTTCATTTATAT
>JAJOZX010001021.1:120000-210000 GCA_023014485.1 Bathynomus jamesi | reverse complement strand
CGTTATAAAAGCAAGCAAATCTTGATAATAATAAATATAATAGTTGATAAAAACAATAGCTTACTTTCTTCTGGGCAACCCGGTATATATATATATATAGAGGGGTCGACCGTAGATCGATCCTGAACCGTCGTTCGAACTCACCTAAAGGCGATATTATATATATATATATTCCTTAATCGCAAATATCCTCCGGATATTATACAAGCTATTTTACTCAAGTTCTTTGCTTTACAGCGTGGGTTGCGTATTTGTCTAAATTTGAAATTAATTAGTGGAGTTAAAATGGATGCGTGTGTTTCTTGAAAAGAAAGTTTCAAGATTTAATTTAATTCATTTTTAAAAAGGTACGCCAAGAACGGAACTAAAAAGAAACGAAAACTTAATATACCTCAAGGAATATCGAGGAAAACGTATGCTGTATCACACATTCCACAATCCTTATACCATGCGCCTATACGATCTTTCTCTCTCTCTCTCTCTCTCATGCGTATATATACATATATACACACACACACTGTGTGTATATATACACACTGTATATATATTTATACACAGGGTGTTTCATAACATGTGGAACCCACTTTCAGGATAGATTCAGGACCTGAAAACAACGAAAAAAGTTTGTTTCCGAGTTACAGCCCGTTTTTTGTTCTAGCAATTCTTTCCGCAAACTGTTTACAAACACTGCTTGCCGACAATGTTTGTGAGTGTGTACGAGACTTATTTCACGCATGACCTTGCCGATTGTAATTTTTCGTACACTCTATGACATGTTTCAATATCGTTGAGTGTAGAGCCATCAGTCAGTCAGAGGTGCATCGCGGTGTTTCACTGTTCGTATTCGTAACTTCTTACCGTGAATAAGTGCAGTCCAGTGAAAAATAGAAAACTTTAAAAGTTTTTGTGCTATTCACCGATAGTGTGCATTTGAAGCGAGAGTGGAGGCTTATTCAAACGAAGAAATGGCAGACATGCAGCTCATGTATGGACTTGCCGAGTGTAATGCGGCCGCAGCAAGACGTCTGTATGCGGAAAGGTTTCCGAATCTCCATCTGCCAGATAAGACCTTTCAGAGAATAGACGAGCGTCTTTGTGATACAGGATCATTCAACAAGCGAGTTTCAGATGGTGGTAGACAAATCAGCGCCAGAACTGTTGAGTTGGAGGAGTGGGTCCTGGAACGCGTGTCAGCACACGAAGGATAGCAGCAGCAGCAGAGGGTGTAAGATACACAACTGTGTGGAGAATTTTACGAGAACAACGGCTTTACCCATATCACACTCATAGAGTACAAGGCCTTACTGAAGCTGATTTCTCACCACGAGAGGCGTTTTGTACTTGTTTTTTTTTCAACAGTGTGCTCGAAATCCTTTTTTTCTATCCTCCGTGTTGTTTTCTGATGAGGCTGCCTTCACAAGAAATGGCGTGATCGATTTTCACAACACTCATCACTGGGCCGAAGAGAATCCGCATGCCATCATCCAGTCAAGGCACCAACAACAATTTAGTATCAATGTATGGGCAGGACTTATTGCTGACAACTTAATCGGTCCTTTTGTTTTGCCTGGTAGATTAACAGGAGAATCCTATTCCAATTTTTTAAGGAATGTCCGACGTCGTATATGGTTTATGGATGACGGCGCTCCGCCTCATTTTAGTCGAGTAGCCAGAGTCTATTTGGATGACGATTTCCGATAAATGGATAGGCCGTGGAGGACCCATTGTGTGGCCTGTTCGCTCCCCGGACCTGAATCCACTCGATTTTTACCTGTGAGTTCATCTGAAATCCATCGTTTAGGTGGCACCCATCGACAACGTTGAAATGCTTCGTCAACGTGTTGAACAAGGATGCCAGAAAATCCGAGCAATACCTGGAATGTTTGAACGCGTCAGGCAGTCTATGACGAGGCGTGTTCAGGCGTGTATTCAAGTGCAAGGCGGTCATTTTGAGCTCTTCCTTTAAATGTAAGGCAGATACTTGCTGAAACATATAACGGGCTGTAACTCGGAAACAAAGCGATTTCGGACATATGTTTATATAAACTTTTTTCATTGTTTTCAGGTCCTGAATCCATCCTGAAAGTGGGTCCCACATGTTATGAAACACCCTGTATGTATATATATATATATATATATATATATATATATATATATATATATATATATATACAGACCGTGCATAGAAAAAGGAACTCTTTTGGGAAAATTAAATCCACTATAGTTCGAATAAGTAATGGTAAATGACAAACACTATAGTTTCTTTTTCATGATGTTAGCTCGCAAAGAGACCCCCAAAATATAGTTTCCCTCACCAGCTATCTGCAAAGCAGATAGGATCCAGGACAGGATCTTGGGGTTACAGCTACACTTAGCCTACTATATCCAGAACCTCAATATAAGCAAAAGACTCGTTTCATTCACGTCGGATTGAATACATCAAAGTAAAAGGGGTAATTATTGTATTTTTAGCCAAAAACCAAAACTTAAACCTCAACTGGCAAAATTGAGTGTCCACTTTTCGAGGCACATAACATGTCCGTTTCATGATGGGATTGAACTTGGAATGGTCCACCGAGGTTTTTTCATGATACACATAGACCGTGCATGGAACAAGGAACTCTTCTGGAAAAATTAAATCCACCATAGTCCAAATAAGTAATGGTAAATGAGAGTTCCTTGTTCCATGCACGGTCTATGTGTATCATGAAAGTCCTCAGGGGACCATTCTGAGTTCAACACCATATATATATATATAAAGTGCCTCGTTGGCACTATAATAATGATAATGTTTATATTGATAATAGTTAAGATTAATTGTTAATGATTGATGCTGATGATTAATAAGGTTGGGGTCACCATGATCTTTTCAGTTCAAGTAATGTTATTAATTAGGTTGATGAATAGAATGAGTATTCTTCCTTTATTAAATAAAATAAATTGTTTATTAATGAGACAAAATAAAAGTTGATTCTTTAGAGTTTAAATTAAATGTGCACTTGAATAATGACTTTATAGTAATAACGCGCGAGATAATGATTAGTCTTTATATAAAGTTAGGTGAATGACACGAGGCCAAAATGGGGCAAGCACAATGATGTTTACATGAAGGTAGCTCTCCTGTCACTGGTTCTTCGGAGAGAGAGGTCGAGGTACGTCGAGAAGTTCTTGTAACGAGGTTGAGGTGTGAGGCAAGGCATAAGGATATGCCTTGAGTGAATTCTCGCGATGTGACCTCATCTTAGTCGTACTTGTGTGACGTCATCTTGGTCGAGTTTGTGTTGATGGGACATCGCGAAAGTATTTGAAAACGTTTCTGCCACTACATATATATATATATATATATGAAAATTATTCCACGAAAGTAACACGTGAAAAATATTTATGATGAATAAAACCACGAAGGGAAAAGAAACAGAGTGGCGCTCAAGCGCTTTCGTCTAATGACATCCTCAGGAACACTGGAGTGAAAAGAGAGTTCAGGGATATATATATATATATATATATATATATATATATAGTAAGTATAGAAATAAAAATTGTGGGAGGAGCAAACACATTTGTACGGAAAACTAACAATTTTAGCACTTTGCCCGAAATTCAGCATGAGCTCAAATTGCTTGTTTACAACCAATTTTTTATAGTTATTGTCTTAATGGTACATAAATCACAAAAGAATGAAGAAATGAAAATAAATCTAAATTGGAAACAAAAATATATAAAAAAATTACAAAATGATGCCTAAATGATATACGGGTCACAAACGAAATAAACAAAGAAATAAACACACAGATAAAAACATAAAAATTGTAAGCGGAGCATACAAATTCAAGCTCAATTGGAAAGTTTACAATCAATTTAATAGATGATGCCAAAATGATATATATGTCACAAAGAAATAAAATAAAGAAATAATCTAAAAAATAAATTGAAAAATAAATTGTAAGAGAAGCATACAAATTTATAAGGGAAAAATTACCAAAGGTTTTTATAGTTATTGTCTGAATGATACATAGGTCACAAAAAATAAAGAAATAAAAATAAATATAAATTGGGAAAAAAAAATTACATGATGATGCCTAAATGATATATATATATATATATTATATATATATATATATATATATATATATATATATAATATAATACATAAGAAATACATATACAACAGTAAATTGAAAAATAACATTGTAAGAGAAGAATACAAATTTATAAGGAGAAAATTTTTTTTTTTACCAAAGGTTTAGCAACCTGCCCTTGTTTAAATCCATTCTAAAGGAATTCAGAGCAACGGGATCGAGTTGAAACAGACCTTTACTCATGTTAAAGTTATCTGTAAGTTGAATTATAGCAGACTCAAGAATATTTCTATTAACAATGTTGCTAGAGTGAAACAAAACTGAAGCATTATTCCAATCAATACAATGGGATAACTCTGACAAATGGCCAAAAAGGGCACTGGACAACTGTCCCGTTCTAACGGAATATTGATGTTCTTTTACACGTGTTTGCAAATCCTTTCCCGTCTGACCTATGTAAAAGGAATCACATTGTTTACACCCAATTTTATAGATAATGCCTAAATTATTGGTAGGGCTATTTTTTACTATGATATTTTTCACAATATTGTTATATGAAAAAACTACACTGATATCCAAAAGTTTAAGTACATTACTATATATATATATATTTTTTTTTTTCAATTAATCCAATGTTTCGTGGTTAGCATAATTACGTTTTGGTTTAATTATTATTGGAACCGGAATTGAAAATCATAGAATTGTACAATGATTTTTCATTAATTAGTTTCGATGCAGTATTTCTCAGTTCGAAATGTAAAAACAACGCCATAACAAAAGAGGTGTTCTGGATGTATGCAATAATTAATTAGGTTTTTAATGAGGTTACGTGAGAAATATCTGGCGATAAACAGCTTCACATTTTCATTTAAAAATTAGGTTGAGGTAAGCCGAGACTAATTAATTAATAAGAAAATGACATAGAAAAGGTCGTGTTCAAATTTAAAAATCCAAATTTCTTCAAAATTTTAAATTAAAGACTCGGGCACAATGATTCATTTCAATTTGGCTTCTCGAACTTTCAGGGTATTTCTTCACAATGACTCTTTGTTATATCCATTTCTGAAGATTATGAAAAGGTACAATTTCATTCATGCCTGACATAGTTACATCTTGATGAAAAAAGTTCGCCTACAAACAAAATTTCTAAAAAATAAATTACTAACCAGTGATGACTGGGTCTTGAAATTTCATTACTTTTACCAGAAAAAAATAAAATATCCAAAGAAAACTTATTTGCAGTTTATAATCTTTTACATTTTTTAATAATCTCAATTTTCTACGCGAAGTTTTTACCCGAACACGTGTGGAAACATGCGCCACCCACCGAATGTTATGCAAAAAAAATAAATAATAATAATATATATATATATATATATTATATATATATATAATATATATATATATATATATATCATGCAAACCCACAAGGAAAAAGAAAAATATTCCAATGCCTTTCTTGTATTCAGCAGTACACCTCGTCGGGGTGACGAGGTGTACTGCTGAATGCATGAAAGGCCATGAAATAATTTTTCTTTTTCCTTGTGGGTTTGCATCATTCATTCATTTCACGTGTTTAAGTGTGAAATTGCGTATTTCTCGAAGTTGCAGAACATAATAGGTGTACTGTTTATAGTACTATTTTAAAAAAGTACTCGAATATTAAATTATAGGCCCCCTATATTGTAAATACTCTTACGTTATACGAAAAAAAATTATTATTGAAAAACCGAAAGCACACTTTTGAAAAAATTAATAATTATCTAAATCAAGAAAATAACTTTAAACATTCAATCGTGAAACTTTTTGAAATTTATGATAATAATAATAATGATGTTCATTTATTTTTGCATTTCTCCCCAATATTTTACGTTACAAATCATGCACGTAAAATTTACAACCATGAAAAGTAACCTAAATACAGACCGCATTCCCACCTAATCTCTATTTAATACCAATGACTAATAACAAACTACAAAATATTAACATTTATATATCGCGTTTCGAAATTCCACTTTTACACAATATATTTACAGGATCATCACTTGAACAAATAAAATGGAAAAAATACCATAATAGACAATTTACAAAAAAATTGTGATCATTACAAATAAAAAAAAAATGTTTACAAAAGATTCACAATAGAAAATGATCGAGTGACAGTTTGTTATCGAAGTGTGTATGAAAAATCTATTCACTTATCGGGTAACCCGAAATGGATTGAAAGGAATAAAGTCGAGTCTTAAAACTCAGACCGAAATTTAATATAAATGAAATTAAGTAGAATCGGTCAGTCGGGATTTAAATTGAAATATATACGAAGGGCCCACTGGAATTAAGTCACACACATTCATATCTGAATTAAATTAAATGAAGTGGAACTGGAATAAAATCGAATGGAACTTCATCCCATAATCTTCATTAATATATATATATATATATATATATATATATATAAAACTTCTGAATTTGCCTGACACGATTCTTTGAAAAAAATTCAAAACCTACTTTTGTGGTAAAGCAATAGGAAGTTTGATAAGACCCAAAGACAATAAAATTAGAAATGGGCTGTCGGTTATATGGTTCCGTGCGCTTTCAAAACTTATTACACACTTCATAAATAATGAGAATTACCAATTAAAAATTCTGAGGTTATAAAGCTATTACACCCTGCAAAAAAGAGCAATATCAAAAAGAGAGAGAAAGAGAGAGAGAGAAAGAAAGAGAGAGAGAGTTACAAGGAAAAGAAGTACCTCAAAAGGCCTTGCGGCCCATACCGAGGAGGTATCAATGGCAACGGGTGCCAGGGAAAATTTTCTGCACCCTTAAATAGTGTGCAAGATTTGGTCTAACCTTTTCTTGAAATGATCCACAAAGGAACTGTTCACAACTTCTGAAGGTAACCTGTTCCACGTGTCACAGTTCTTATAGGTAAAGTAATTCCCACACACACTAGTCCTAAACCGTTTCAAATCCAACTTCCAACCATTGTTGCGAGTTGGGTTATCATTTAAACTAAACATGCTTCCGAAATCGACATCGTTGAACCCGCGTAAGAGCTTGAAAACCTCGAGGAGTTGTGAAAACCTCTCGAAAGAAAGAGAAAAAGAGAGAGAGAGAGAGAGAGAGAGAGAGAGAGAGAGAGAGAGAAGAGAGACTAATGCATTTTTAATTATTCTAGCAGTAGTAGAAAACTGGATGGAAAAGCATAAGGCGGGTAGGATAAAAGGTTGAAGAAAATACCTTGACCCTCGAAAAGTATCCAAGAAAATTTTACAGGAAAGAGGAGCATATATAAACCAGCTCGCCAATTACGTTATGCACACAGAGAAATCGTACATTAGAGAGCAAGGGGCTACGTCGTAGCCAATGTCGTAACACCGCTTCCCATTGATCAGCGAAGTTAAGCGACATTGGTTCTGGGTAGTAGCTGGATGGGAGACCGTCCGCTGCGTCCAGACTATGTAGCGACCCGTGGTTCGGATCCCACGTGAAGCTGTAGGTCCCCTCCATCATATGACCTTAGATGTTGCGAAGGAGGTTAAACAAAAAAAAACAAAAAACAACCATTAGAGAGCATGGTTGTATAAACTAACATCATAATATCAACTACTTCGTATCGTCGCATGAACCTCAAACATACGTTTCTTTTTATTTTATACAAAATATTTACAGCTCTATTTACCGACGTTTCGGAAATTCGGGCCAACAAAGACGCCATGGTCTGTCTACTCTAGGCTAGCCTCAAAAGTATTGAGAGAGAAAGGTTAAACTCTCCATTTCAACAACCATGTGTACTAGTGCTTGCATAATACCGAAAATTTTCAATACCGGTATTTGGAGGCAATTATGCTAATCCCGGTATTGATACCGGTATTATGAAAAAAATAATTTATTTTGATTTATTATGGTGCCACCCTACCAACCCTCCCACAAGTCTGAGGGACTTGCAGTACTCACCATATTTACTATAAATTAATGACCCAACTCCAAATAGATGGCATTCTATTCGAAAAAGTTTATACAGTAAATTACTAAATTGTAATATTATTTGAATTTTTTTTTAGCATATTATTATACAACTACTGGGGTAGATAGAAATTATTAGTATCTAAATATTTATTTCTTAGTTTGATTTTGAAAGTATGCTTTGAGGAAACAAAGAGCATCTAGGGATTGTTCAGATAGACTTGATCTCAGTTTCGTCAGAAATAGGCCTGCAGCAGAAAAGGCTCTTTCTGATTCTGCACTTGTAGGTTTAATTGAAAGCAGTGCCTTGTACAGCTTCTCTAAATTCTCACTTCTCTGTAAAGTAGCTTCCAAGCTTTTAAATTCATTAGTAACATCAAAATCAATGGAATTTTTTTTAGATGGCACTTTTCTTAGTTTGTCCATTTCTTGCATGTATTCACTCAGTAATGAATCTGCTTCCACTTCAGTCTTATTTGCAGCTACATTTTCAGGGTTACATGGAAATTCCTGTTCTTCCATTTCTATCTCCAAATCAACCACATTCTTAGGGAAAAGTCTTTTATGGAGCCTTTCTGCAGTTCTTTTGAGAACTAATTTTGATGGAACAGAAAAACTTTCCTCTTCTTGAACTTTTAAAACTTCGGGATTATGAAGATATTTGATTAAACCTACAATGTCTTGCTGTCTTCTTGAAATGTAACGATTTCTAAGACAATCTTTTAACTCTTTTGCTATTGGATTATTTTTCTCTTCTAGTTTCTTTAAAATAAATTTCATTGATGATTCAGCTGTCAGGAGTGATGCATCTTTCGAGCATAACCCTTTAAGAATTATTTCAACAGGACGTAAGGTGTCATAAAGGTTTTCAATAATTTCCCACTCTGTTGAAGAAATGGCTACAGTTGAATGAATCACTCTTAAAGCTAGTGCAATAAATAGTTTTCTTTGATAGAAAGGAATAGAAAACGAAAAAAAGAGGTTAACTGCAAAATACCCCGAAACTTTTTTTTTCTCCGAATCCTCCAAAAACAGTTTATTTGCCCATCGGAGGACTAAATTGCCTAAATTTTACAATAGCAATTTTTGTCAATACCGAAAACCTATAATATCGGTATCGGTATTATTTGTACTTCTTCAATACCGGTATTAATACCGGTATTTCAATACCGGTTTTAACCCCTAATGTGTACACGCCAAGCTATCATGCCGGCAAGGTGATGAAATACTTCTACAGGAAGTGGGTTGAAACAGGAATTGAGAACGGAAGTCAGATTTTCCACACCATGCCCTGTCCTCACCCTTCACAGGCACCTTGTCACCCAAGAGAAGGAAGAGGAAAAATAGAAATAAGTGACGCAGAAACGCAGCTTTACAGCATCTAATCCATGCCATACATTTTTTTTCCAGTTTTTTAGTTCATTAGGAAATTATGTATTTCTATAAAATACTAGTCTATTAACAAGGGAGGCAAGTGTGTGACCGTGTTTTCTGTAAATGGATGTCTGTCGTCTGTGTGTGTGTGTGTGTAAAGGTATTCACACGACAAGTGATATGAAAATGAAAAGGTTTATTGGCAGACTATAGTCCATATGACAAATATTAATACAATGACAGTTCAAATACTAAGGATAGAAATATATACAATTAAATGAGAAATAATACAGTAATGTCGGAGTTAAGTAGAGCTACAGACATACGTTTTCGTATCATGAATTCCATAGCTTAGAAGACAAACGGCAGGACTCATAGACGGCTTGGATAATCGGGTTAGTTGATTTTTTTAATCCTTTGCATTAAACTGTATTGAGCAAGTCTTGTTACTTCCGGGAAGCTCGGGACATTGCGGGTAGCAAACATTTGAGAAGCTGAGCATCTTGGGGGTAATTTATGTAGGAGTCTAAAAGACCTGTTGTACAGCAAATTTAGGGTTCTGCCAGAACCTTTTTTATAATTCACCCAAAGTTGCTGCCCGTATATATTACGGCAGAAAGATATATTGAGTCGTTCATACTTAGCGGTGTTGTGCCACCAAAGGAGTAGAGAAAATCTTTTTCCGTGAGAAATATCTTTGGAAGGTCCCTGTATCTATCCCAGTGTACTTGTCTTATGGAGAATGGAAGTGTTTCATAGGTGATCACCCGTTGTTGCTAACGCGAATTCAAGAGTCTCCCACTTAAAGGTGTTGGTTATTATTGAATGTTTCACCAACAGTGACATTCAATAATTACCAAGGGGGTGTCGGGGGACGAAGCCCCCCCCGGTTAGCACACGCAATCGGAGAACACACAGGTTAAGGTCAGGTTAGGTTTTTATATATATATATATATATATATATATATATATATATATATATGTGTGTGTGTGTGTGTGTGTGTGTGTTACGATAGAAGTGTTCTTCGAGAACCTTATCCTCAATAGGAATATAAAGACAAGAGATACGATTCTCAACATTTATCGGCCAAACGTTTCGGTCCACTCAGGGGCCATCTTCAGTGACTACATGAAAGCATCTAAAGACAATCAAAACTATAACTAAAGTAAATACAAATGTCGGAAAATTCACTATACAATATAAAACCTAATACAATAAGCAAATAGTTAAAAAATAGCTTAAAAAAAATTATCTGGAATAGTAAGAGAATAACAATAAAAGTAAAACCCATTAAAAATAAAACAAAAAACAAAAAATTTGTAAAATGTAAAAAATGTAAAAAAGGACAAACCTGAATGGTAAGAGTTGCAAATAACAACTGGAGAGGAAAAAGGAAAAGAAAAAGAACCTAAGTTACTGCGTTGTATTGAAAAGGTGTTAGTTGGTTGATTAGGAAGCAAGTAATTTTATCGAGGAAAGGCTATCGTTTAATTCTGGATTTAACTTCTTGATAAAAAGTGGTTCTAAAATTTTGAGATCAAGAGAATTAAAAGCAGACGACAGAATCGTAAAAGAGTCCTGGCGGCACGGGTGGTCATGGGTCTCTGAATGAGGCCGGATAGCAGAGGATTCAGGAGTGGAAAGAGGGCGAGAAGTTCGATAGGAAAAACCCAAATGCTTCGAAATCCTAAGTTTTAACTGCAGGCTACATTGCGACTTTGGCAGGTCGCACATGTATTGTATATAGATAAATAACAAAGGATCTCAAAAGCAAAGGGAGGTGATCTTTATGGCGAAAAAAGATTGCAAAGAATTAGGATAGGAATTGATAATTATGAAGTCGCCCCTGTATATACAGTATATATATATATATATATATATATATATATACACAGGGTGGGCCGTAAGTTTCCATACATAGGAAAAATAAACATTTTGTTATGGACAACCATTTTTATTTATATAATATGCTCTACATGGTTGCCATTGTTTTGAAAACACATTTCAATACGTGTTCCCCACTGTTGATGAACACGCATTAGCACAGTTGACGTTATGCTTGTAATGGCGTTGGTGATACGTTCCTTTAGATGATTTATGTCTCGTATCTTTTCCTGATACACCATGGCCTTCAAGTGCCCCCAAAGATAGAAATCAAGGGGGGTGAGATCTGGGGATCTGGGAGGCCACTCCACAGGACCACGCCGACCAATCCAAGCATCCGGAAACTGCTGATCCAAATACCGACGCACGTGAAGACCATAATGAGGTGGAGCTCCATCTTGCTGGAAGTAAACTGGGAAGTTACCTTCCTCGTTTAGCAGGGGGAAAATCTCTTCTTGCAACATGTTAAGATACCTTTCGGCATTAAGATTTCCACTGACAAAAATTGGTCCAATAATTCTGTCACCCCATATCCCGGCCCACACCATCACTTTACCGGCACCTTGCATCTTCGTCGGACTCAGCCAGTTAGGGTTAGCATTACTCCAATAACGTATGTTTTGCCGATTAACCTCTCCATTGACGTAAAAATTTGCTTCATCAGTAAACAAGATCTTACGTCAAACGCATATTCTTAGGGCATCTGAAACATAAAAACAAACGTTTAATTTTTCCTATGTATGGAAACTTACGGCCCACCCTGTATATATATATATATATATATATATATATATGTTGTTGTTGTTGTTGTTGTTTAGCCGATCAGCCCACCCTGATCGAGCAAGCCGGCGGCACGCGGGTAACCGATCGCCCTCTCCGGAGTGGACCGGAGGTTCAGCGCACTAATGATGTTATGTTGTGTTCTGTGTTGTGCTAGAGTGGTACAGTCTGTCATAATGTGTTCAATTGTTTGTGGTGTGTCCTGGCACAGGTGGCAGGTGTCGTTTGTGGAGTTATCTAGTCTGTGTTTATATGTCTGTAAGTTCGGTGATGTCCACATCGGAATCGTGCTAAGTTAACTCGATCCGATCTGCTCAGGCTGATCTCTGACCTGTTAATGGGTGGCGGCTTCGCACCTAGGACCGCATTCGGACCGAGTCGTGTCAGTGCTTTGTGGGATAGGTGTGTGTGTGTGTGTGTGTGTTTTCTGTACTGTGTGATGTCTGTGGGGCGTGGTATGGAATAGAGTATTTGGTTATAATGTCTCTCTGGTGTTACCTTAATGGTGCGAGGTGGTGCGAGGTGTCGGTGCATGATTGTACATGTAGTGGCAAGGGTGTTGTGGGTTAGTTGTCGCTGCTGTCATGAATTGTGTTCCCCTAATGTCTAAATGTTACCTAACTTTCAGTATTTTTGTTTCTGTGTGCAGGTGTTCTATTGGTGTTGTTTGAGTGCATCCTGTAATGATACGACGTGCGTTGTCTTGTATTGTCTGTAAGGTGTTTATATGTGTGTTTGAGATAATGAGTGCCAAGCATGGGCTAGCATAGTCCATAACTAAGCGAATATATTGTTTGTATATGAGTGATGTTGTTTCCTGCTGGTGTCCAAAGTTTGTGCCTGTTAGTATCCTAAGCGTGTTAAGTCTTGACGTACATTTGTTTATAATGTCCTGAATGTGGTTTGCAAAAGATAATGATGTGATGTATGTGACCCCAAGTATTTTGGTCCTGTGAGTGTGTAGAATGTTGGTGTTGTTTAGTGTAAGCTGTGGAGTTATCTGGTGTTCATTTGTGTTGCCTGTGAGGAAAGTGATGGTTGATTTTGTGGGCGCTGCTTTAAGTCTATTGTGTGTGAGCCAGTCTTGTATACTGTTTATGTATGTATGTAGGTTATTTGTAGCGGTGTCGATGTTGTTGTGGGTGGATGTTAGAGTGATGTCACCTGCATATGATAATAAGGTAAGCTTGTTATCTATAGGTGTTGGAATGTCATGCATGTATAAGTTGAACAGTGTTGGTGAGAGAACAGAGCCTTGAGGGACCTCGTTCGGAAAAAGCTTGCTTTTGGATGACTTGCCATTAAATGTGACATGTGAGTATCTTCCTGAAAAATAGTGGCTCAGCCACCTTTTGGTGTTATTGTGCATGTTTGTGTCGAGTATTTTGTTTATGAGATGGGAACGTGGGATAGCATCAAATGCTTTACTAATGTCTATTGTTACTAATAGTGTACGTTGAGCTGGTCGTCTGGAGTTGATGCCATCCATGATGTGCTGCGTGAGGTTAGTGAGTAATGTCGTGGTTGAGTGGTGAGGTCTGAATCCATGTTGAGTAGGCGATAGTGGTATGTGTGGGTTGGTGATTTGTAAGATTAGACTTTCTGTTACTTTGGAAGGTGTGCATAGTAAAGTAATGGGTCTACAGGAAACTGGTTCTGTTGGATTTTTGTTTGGTTTGAGTAGTGTAATAATTTTACCTTGTTTCTATATGTCAGGAATAATACAGTGTTGGCATAAATATGTGCTGATATTTGTGAGAGCTAGTATTCCCTGTGGGCCCAAGTGTTTAAGGTGTATGTTAGATGTGTTGTCTGGTCCAGTAGCCTTCGAATTCTTAATGTTTTTGATGATCTTGGTGGTCTGGTCTATATTGAAGGGTGTAATGGTCGTGTCGAGTCTGTAGGTTTTCTTGTGTCTGCCTGTTTGTCTGTCTGCGTGTTTCTGGTTGTTGTCTCTGTTTAAGTGACTTATCTTTGCGGAGTGATTAACTAGAATGTTAGCTTGTTGGGTATATGTTGGGATATTATTTTGGCTGCGACAGATAGCCGCGTGTGAGGTGTGAATGCCGCTGTTAAAGTGGGTAATGCTGTTTATAGTCTTGTATAACCTGGATGTATCTGTGGAGTGGTTTAGTGTTGTTATGAATTCCTTAAATGTTTCTGTTTGTTTTTCTTTGAGTTTGTTGTTTATTTCTGTGTTGAGCTGTTGTATCTGCTGTTTTATGGCTTCTGTGTGTGGTGTTTGTGTGTTATGTTTGAGGTTGTTACGTTCCCTTATGAGGTGGGCTATTTCTCTAGTGTAATTTGGGTTGTATTTCCTAATGTTGTCCTTCGGTATGTATTTGTTTGCATTATTGATGATCTGATTAAATGTCTTGAGTGTTGTATTGATGTTTATGATGGGTGTGCTGTTTAATGTGGTGAATTGTTCCTCAGATATATGAAATGAAAATAAAAATGAAAAAGCTTATTAGCAGACTATAGTCCATATGACAAATATTATTAATACAATGACAGTTCATATACTAAGGATAGAAATATATACAATTGAACCTTATGAACCTTATGTTGTTTCTTGCGTTGGTCTCTCTTCACATGGAGGTCAAGCTGGTGGCCCCGCCTCTAGGTCTGGCTTGGTGAAGGAGCGAGTTGCTTTCTTGTGCTCTCCATCGTACATAGCCAGGCACGCCCGGCTCATCTGGTACCATCCTGAGCCAGGCATCCAGTCTTCTCTTGAAGACTTCAACTTTGACGCCCGTTACGTTTCTGAGGTCCTTTGGAAGCTCGTTGAAAAGTCTTGGCCCCCTAACAACCAAGCTATTTTCCTTCAGAGTTGAGGAGGTCCCTTGTCCGGTCCTTAATTTGGGAACACTACACATTCTGCCTTTCCTATTTCCAGTGTTGTTTGAATGGTAATTGGGTTTAGTTTTAGGTTTGGTACCAGTTTTCGATCATTTTCCATATGTAGATTATGGTGTACCTCTCTCTTCTTCTTTCCAGTGAGTACAGATTTAGTTTATGTAGTCTTTCCCAGTAGTTGAGTTCTTTGCAGCCATCAATCTTGGCTGTGAAATGCCTTTGCTTTTCTTCTAGTTTATAAGTTTCTTCCTTTTTATGTGGGGACGTCAAAACTGAGCAGTATTCAAGTTTTGGTATAATCAGTGTTTTTAGCAGGGGAATCATTACTGTCCTGTCCCTTCTCTTGAACATTCTTAGTACCTGTCCGGCGACTGTTTTTGCTTTATTTATCGCTACCTGAATTTGTGTTTCAAATTTCGCATCATCTGTCATTATTATCCCGAGATCGATCGCTTTCGTGCTTCTCTGAATTTCCTGTCTATCTGGAGCATAATATGCAGTCTAAGTTCTTCTGTTCTACCAAATTTCAAGAGCTGAAATTTCTCGGTGTTAAATGACATGTTGTCTTCTGACCATTTGTATATTTTGTTCGTGTCCCTCTGCAAGGCTTCCACGTCATGTACATCGCTGATTTTTCTGCTGATCTTTGTATCGTCTGCAAAGGATGTTACTATACTGTTGCTGTTTACTCCGCTGTCTATGTCTGTAGCATGATAATGAACAGGAGTGGGGCCAGTACTGTCCCTTGTGGTACTGAGCTGCGTACTTCCGATTCTGATGATGATATACCTTGAATTTTGACGACCTGTAGACGTTCTCTGAGGAAGTTGTAGATCCATTTTCCCACTTTGCCTGTTATTCCCATATATTTCATTTTATGTGCTATTATACCATGGTCACATTTGTCGAAAACTTTAGCAAAATCTGTGTATATAACATCGTAGTTGTCATTGCCTTCCAATGCATCTAGGATATTGTTGTAGTGTTTTATTAGTTGTGATAGGCATGATCTACCTGATCGGAATCCATGCTGATTTTCGTTGAATCTTTCCCGTGTCTCCAGGAAATCATAAATTTTCTCTCTAGCTATTCTTTCAAATACTTTGGTGAGGTGGGACGTCAATGACACTGGTCTACAGTTCTTTGCTTGAGATCTGTCCCCTCCTATATATATATAGGGACAATGTTTGCTCTTTTCAAGATGCTCGGTATTTCCCGTGTCTAGGGATCTTCTCCATATTCGGTATAAAGGTGTAGCTATTTCATTTTTACAGTTTTTAATCAATAATGCGTTCCAATTGTCCGGACCTGCAGCTGAATGTGGTTTCATTTATCCTATAGCTCTCGCTACATCTTTTGGGGTAAAATCAAAGTCTGTTATATACTCTCCTTGCAATTCCTCTTCAAAGAATGCATTTATGTCAGGTATCGCTTTGTCACTTTTGGGGTACTGAAAACTCATTCATATTGAGCTCTCATTGTATCAGATATTTCTTTTCGATCGTCGGTTAGTTCATTATTTCTCGTCTTTAAGGGCCCAATAGCGGGGCGCGTTTTTGTTTTCCTTTTTGCATAGCTATAGAAATATTTTGGATTTTCCTTTATTGCTTCTACCGCCGTTTCCTCTTCCCTCTCCGTATGGTCCTTAATCAGGGCTTGTATTTCCCTATCGATACCCTCCAGTTTTTCTTTTATTGCTTTCCCGTCATTATCTCCCAGTTGCCTAACTTCGCCTCCACTCTCTTTCTTTTGCGGAATAATCTTTTCTTTTGCCTCTCTAGCCAGCTCCTCTTTCTTATTGGCTGTGATTTCGGAGCATATTTTTCTAAAATTCTCAGCGTTTTTTCTTCCAAGGTTGTTTGCATTTCTTCAGTTGTTTTATTCTCAAAAATTGTTCTCCATTCTATTTGGGCCATGTGCGATCTGATTGTTTCCCAATTTATAGTCTTGGAGTTTAAGTTAAAGGCCCGAATTTACTTCTTTCCTCAATATGTGTATTGTCTTTTAATGCTGTCGTCATATTTGATGATATATCGATTAAGTTGTGGTCTGAGATAATGGTTGGGGTTATT
This sequence comes from Bathynomus jamesi, assembly GCA_023014485.1. Taxonomy (NCBI): domain Eukaryota; kingdom Metazoa; phylum Arthropoda; class Malacostraca; order Isopoda; family Cirolanidae; genus Bathynomus; species Bathynomus jamesi. The sequence goes on along the minus strand of JAJOZX010001021.1, from coordinate 192,982 downwards.
TTTATATCAGCAATCAAGTTCGTGTTTTTCGTGAATACCAGATTCAGGCATTTATTTTTTCTGGTATTTTCTGTTATCTCCTGTGTCAGCATAAATAATACTGTAATGTCAAAGTTAAGTGGAGCTACAGACAGACGTTTTCGTACCAAGAAGTCCATAGCTTAGAGGATAAATGGCAGGACTCATGGATAGCTTGGATGATCAGGTTGGTTGATTTTTTAATTCTTTGCATTAGACTGTATTGAGCACATCTTGTTACCTCCGGGAAGCTCGGGATATTGCGGATAGCAAACATTTGCGAAGCTGAGCATCTCGGGGCTAATTTATGTAAGAGTCTAAACGACCTGTTGTACAGCAAATTTAGGGTTTTGCCAGAACCTTTTTTATAATTCACCCACAGTTGCTGTCCGTATATATTACTGCAGAAAGTACGAAAGAGAGTGTCTTTAGCTTCAGTTGTACAGAATCGAAAGTTCCTTATGGTCATATTCGATTTAGCACACGGGCTTTGAGATTGTTTTCTTATATCCGAGTCATCACTCAAGGAGCTGGTAATAGTTTGACCCAAATACTTAAACTCTTGTACTTCGTCAATTACCTCACCATTCATTTTATACCTTATATCAGCTGGCTGATTACAGCTTTTAGGATGAAATTGCATAACCATAGTTCTTGTAACATTAAAAAGAATATCATGTTTCTGCGAATACTCTTTGCAGACTTCTAGTAGCCGATCCAGACCTTTAACAAAGGGACTTATTAACACCATATCATCGGCATAACCTAAGTTATTTATCCTTGTGTTATCTATACAACATCCCACTGTTGCCACGTTAAGTGAAGCAATTAATCCGTCAATATACACATTAAACAGCATAGGGGAAAGCAAGGAGCCTTGTCTCACCCCTCAAGAGGAGCCAAAACACTCGGATAGTACATTGCCCCACCTAACAGTGAAAGATTGGTGGGAATACCAAAATTTCAATAAATTTAATAGGTACATGGGAACCTTCCTGTCTTCTAGTTTTGCAAATAAAATATTGTGGTTCACCCTATCATATGCCTTACTTATATCTAGGAAACAGCTATAAATAGTTGAATTACTGTCAATGTATTTAGATATTGTTTCTTTAAGTACATAGATACAGAGGTCAGTTGAGTGGGACCTTTTAAAGCCAAACTGATTAGGGATTGTCCATAGGAAATGCTTCGGAAATAAAAGTAATCAATCTTTACTAATTTTGGGTCACTGAATACGAAAATGATGCCTAAAATTGCCAATTGGCTCTATTTATAAATATATCAGGCAACCCTGCACCCTACTAACTGCACTGAATCTGTCGCGTAATATGTAGACGCCTGTGACACATCGACGCATTGACTTTACTGCGCATGCGCGTAGTTATATGTTTTTATTTTAATAAATTAATGTAAATATATACATATATATCCAATAAAATGTAATTTTAAATTTATCTATTACATTATGTATTTGTAAATTATTTATTAAAAAATAGATTGGATCATTTTAACATATTGCTTCCCATAATGTTTTTGATATTAATATAAATGGAATACTAACCTAACTTAACCTTACCTAATTTAAAATTATTAAAATGCAATGTAATTACATTAATTTATTAAAATAAAAAAAATATATAACTACGCGCATGCGCAGTAGAGTCAAAGCGTGGATGTGTCACAGGTGTCTACATATTACGCCACAGCATCAGTTCATTCGCGGAAGTCATACAGTGCACCCTTGTCAAACTCTTTTTAGTGTTTGCTTTTGAAACTGAATTTTTTTCAGCCTAATTTGAACAAAGATGCCTCGTAATTGCGTGACCAGTGTAGATAACTTCTGTTATGTTTGTGGAGAATTGACTTTTGCATCACAAAAGCGTGCTATAACCGCCGTGATTAGGAAAGCCTATCACCTTTATTTTGGCTGTAAGATTGGAGATCAGGACAAGAACTGGGCCCCACACATATGCTGCAATACTTGTGCAACAAACCTTCGCCAGTGGTTGAATCGGGAAAGGAAATCTATGCCTTTTGCAGTGCCAATGGTGTGGAAGGAACCAACAGATCATGTCAGCAATTGTTACTTCTGCATGATGCCTCCAGTCAAGAAAGGTATTTGCAAGAAGAAAAAGTGGATTTTACAATATCCGAATATACCCTCTGCTATACGCCCGGTACCTCATGGCGAAGGACTACCCGTTCCTGAGCCCCCACACTCATTCTCCCTGGAGTCAGAGGACGAGGAGAATGAAGGAACCTGCGAAACTTGTGAGCCTTCAACTTCACAAGACCCTGAATTTGTTTATAACTTGACATCCTCTAAACCGCACATGATAACTCACAATGAATTAAACGACCTTATCAGAGATTTATAACTGCCAAAGAGTAAGGCAGAGCTGTTGGGCTCCAGATTGCAGCAGTGGAATCTCCTCGCTGAAAATGTTAGTGTGTTTAAGTTTCGTGACCGTCAAAAAGATTTTGTCCCATTCTTCATCATGGAAGGTGACCTTGTAGCTTGCAACGACAGCGATGGTCTGATGGCAGCTCTCAACATTATTCACAATCCTGATGAGTGGAGACTGTTCATTGATTCATCGAAGTTGAGTCTAAAAGCTGTTTTGTTGCATGTTGGCAACGTATTGCCATCAATTCCAGTTGGTCATGCAGTCCACATGAAGGAAACATATGACAACATGAGAATGCAACTTAAGAACTGCATAAACTATGACAAACATCAGTGGCAGGTTTGTGGTGACTGACAAGTTGTAGACAGATCTAGGACTAAAGCCGGGATACACAAAGTATAGGACTTTATTCTTTGTCAATGGGATAATCGGCCTAAACCTTGAATGTTACCGTAACTAGATACAGTCTTGCCGGCATTTTCTCTAACTCTGCGAGGCTGCCGAGAGATTAATGATACGGATGTACTAAGTTCACGTCTGGCAACATTCCTCTTCTTTTATTAAGCTAATGTATATTAATATTATATATTTTGATGTCGAATTCGACTAAACAGAAGTATTGCTGTTTTCTGTGTGAATGGGATAGTCGGGCTAGGACTTTTCATTCCATCAAGAAGGATTGGCCAATCCTATAATCACATCATTGTAATTTATTTTAACTTTATTGTAACATGATAAACTGTGCTGGTATAATTCCATAACATTATTACTATTATTATTATTATTATGGACTATAACAATATTATCTCTTTTGATGTCGAATTCGACTGAATGACTATTATTATATGGACTGATGTACGTAACTTATCTCTCAATTATTTTCTTGACGGAAATGAGTCATAATGCTTCTAGAAGCTTCGCGAATTCTGTTTGGAGAACATCCGGTTGCCATATAAGGATTATAAGTCTCGCTTGAGTGCAAGAAAGGCTCGATGAGTGCATATCCGGTGCAAGTATGCCCCTCAGCGTATTTGCTCAGGGTAATACTAAGCCTGAGCAAATCGACAAGTAGTGTGGGTGCAAAAAAAAATGAAACCTCGAATCTATAGGGGGCTCTGCCCCCCCATTCCTCCCGAGACCTAAATTATGATACACAGAGGTATGTCCCATCATGCTTGGGTAGCCGAGGACTGAAAAATAAAAATTAATGTAAATGATAATAAATATATATAAAAAAACAAAAATTAAATAAGACCACCTAAATTAACCTAACCTAACTAAGATATTAATACTGACCTAACGGAGATGTTGATAGTAACCTAACTAAGATATTAATACTGACCTAACGGAGATGTTGATAAAATATATTCTAATAAATAATTAGTATTGTAGACAATCCTGATTCGCTTAGCTGTTCATTGATTCATCGTAGTTGAGTCTAAAAGCTGTTTTTGTTGCATGTTGGCAACGTATTGCCATCAATTCCAGTTGGTCATTCAGTCTACATGAAGGAAACATATGACAACATGAAGCAACTTTTGAACTGCATAAACTATGACAAACATCAGTGGCAGGTTTGTGGTGACTTGAAAGTTGTTGCTATCGTGCTTGGACTGCAGCCGGGCTACACTAAGTATTGCTCTTTTCTGTGTGACTGGGATAGTCGGGCTAGGACTTCTCATTACATCAAGAAGGATTGACCACTCCGACACTCATTGGAACCTGGAACAAAAAATGTTCAGTATCCTCCATTTGTAGAATCGAGCAAGATTTTGTTACCACCCTTACACATCAAACTGGGCGTCATGAAAAATTTTGTTAAGGCTATGGATAAAACGGGGGCAGCTTTTAAGTACCTCGGTGGTAAATTCTCAAAGCTCAGTGAAGCAAAAATCAAGGAGGGTGTATTTGTTGGTCCACAGATCCACGAGCTTCTTAGAGATGAGGAGTTCGACCGTATCGTAGGTGGTGAGGAGAAGACAGCGTGGAATGCTTTCCGGTTAGTAGCAACCAATTTTTCGGAAATACCAAAGCTGACAATTACAGGGAGCTGGTGGAAAACCTGCTGTTGTCCTGTCAAAAAATGGGCTGCAATATGTCTTTAAAGATACATTTCCTCCATTCGCACCTGGAATTTTTTCCGGCCAACTGCGAAGCAGTCAGCGATGAACATGGTGAACGTTTCCACCAGGATATCTCAGCGATGGAGAAACGCTACCAGGGGAAGTGGAGTCCATCATTGTTAGCAGACTACTGCTGGACAATAACAAGAGATGCTCCAGAAGTTGAATACAAGAGACAAGCAAAGAAGCGACGGGTTGAATCAATATAAGTGACTGCATTATACAGGTATGTTACTAATATATGGTATACATATACGCAAAATGTGTAACTTAAATTTTCTTGGAAACTGTAGCCAATCGGCTGTTTTTATGGTCATATTCGTTTTAAGCACCCCAAAATCCATAATAGGAAACACATTTTATCTCCGAAGCACAAACATTTTCAAAATTTGTAGACCAGTGTTATTATTATTATATATATATATATATATATGTTAAACACAGACCGTGCATGGAACAAGGAACTCTTCTGGGAAAATTAAATCCACTATAGTCCGAATAAGTAATGGTAAATGACAAATACCATAGTTTTTTTCCTTTTTCATGATTTTAGCCCGACGTGGGCAACGGGTCTCTCGCAAAGAGATCCCATAAATATAGCTTCCCTCACCAGCTATCTGCAAAGCAGACAGGATCCAGCTTTGGGACGTGGATCTAGGGTTTAAAGCAAACCTAGATCCCTACACTCAGAACCTCTATATAAGTAAAAGACTCGTTGCATTCACGTCGTGTTGAATAAATCAAAGAAAAAGGGGGTAACTATTGTATTTTTAGCCAAAAAAACCAAAACTTAAACCTCAACCGGGACATTGAGCGTCCACTTTTCAAGGCACGAAACACGTCATTTACCATTACTTATTCGGACTATAGTGGATTTAATTTTCCCAGAAGAGTTCCTTGTTCCATGCACGGTCTGTGTTTAACATATAATGTTCTCAGGGAACCATTCTGAGTTTGTGTATACTAAACGGACGTGTTTCGTGCCTTGAAAAGTGGACGCTCAATGTCCCGGTTGAGGTTTAAGTTTTGGTTTTTTTGGCTAAAAATACAATAGTTACCCCCTTTTTCTTTGATTTATTCAACACGACGTGAATGCAACGAGTCTTTTACTTATATAGAGGTTCTGAGTGTAGGGATCTAGGTTTGCTTTAAACCCTAGATCCACGTCCCAAAGCTGGATCCTGTCTGCTTTGCAGATAGCTGGTGAGGGAAGCTATATTTATGGGATCTCTTTGCGAGAGACCCGTTGCCCACGTCGGGCTAAAATCATGAAAAAGGAAAAAACTATGGTATTTGTCATTTACCATTACTTATTCGGACTATAGTGGATTTAATTTTCCCAGAAGAGTTCCTTGTTCCATGCACGGTCTGTGTTTAACATATAATGTTCTCAGGGAACCATTCTGAGTTTGTGTATATATATATATATATATATATGTTCCTAGCCCGTTTGGTTTTTGTATATATATATATATGTATGTATATATGTTCCTAGCGCGTTTGGTTTTTGTATATATATGTATGTATATATGTTCCTAGCCCGCTTGGTTTTTGTTAATATCCTAAATACATTTTTTCTAATGTATTGTGCTGTGTTTAGTTCATATATGACCTTAGCGAAAATGAACCAAAACATAGGAAAACTTTAATGTTTCATAACTTTGCTTCAGTTCATTTGCGCAAGATATGAAGGTCATATTTGAACAGAACACACCAAAATACATTTAAAAAAATGTATTTTTGATATTAATTTCAGTGTTGGTGAAGCATTCAATAATTACCAAAGGTGTTTATGAGCAAGTGATAAACAAATGTGTTGCTTGATGGCTGACCATGTTATGTGAGACACAATCAACCAGAGAGAGAGAGAGTGAGTTACAAGGACAAGAGGAAGCATCAAAGACCTTCCGGTCCACTCTGGGAGGTTCCTGTTATTAAAGAAGTTTATTTTTCTTTCAACTATTCTAGCAGTAGTAGAAAACTGGATAGAAAAGTATAAGGCTCTCTCCCCACCCTCGGCTCCCCCACTACCAGAGACAGGTACGGATAAAGGTTGAAGAAAAAACCTTGACCCTGGAAAAGTAGCCAAGGAAATTTTACAGGAAAGTGGAGAATATATAAAAAGCTCTATAATTAGTATGCCCACAGAGACACCGTGCAAGCGAACTCCTGCAGAGTTACGTTATGTTCTAGTCTTAAACTATGAGAGTATTCAGTACGTTCTCCAGCCTATTTTTAAGCACATTTACACTTTACCTGGAAACAACCTCTGAGGGGAGTTGGTTCCAGATATTAACTATTTTATAGGAAAAGAAATTGCCGCATTATTTCTTGTCGGATTGGCATTAAGCGAGAATAAGTTTCTGTAATGTACCCTGTCTATTCCATTGAGCATCTTGAAGACTTGAATAAGCTGACCGCGCAACCTCCTCGTCTCTAAGGTAAACAGATTAGGCGCTCCAATCTCCGTTGGTAGTTTTGCATTCTCATTGAAGGGATCAATTTTGTAACCCTTGCTTGTACTCTTTGTAACCTTTCTATGTCCTTCCTGAGGGACGGAGACCAAAACTGCGCACAAAACTCCAGTTGAGGTCTGACTAGTGAATTATAAAGAGCCATTACAGTCTCCTTGTTCCGAAACTGGAACTGTCTTTTAATATAACCTAATATTTTTAAGGCCCTCTTTTCGACCTCTGCACAGTGCTTCGACGGTTTCAGATCATTGCTGATGTAGACTCCTAAGTCTCTCTCTAGATCGGTCTCAGTCAAGTTCCTTCCCAAGAGAGAGTAATCGGTCTTCGGGTTTTTATAACCTATCTGCAGAGACAGAGAGAGACAGAGAGAGACAGAGAGAGAGAGAGAGAGAGAGAGACTCATTTCCTTAAGATATGAAAAGGAAGCAAGCATTTTATTTAGGCTTCCTAAAAGTGAAGCTTTCTAAATATATAAACTACACAAACTGGTGATTTACACCAATTTCACTTAAAAGCGTAGCTCATAATTAGCTAAAACTTTAATGACTTCTTCTAAGAGATGGGGGAGGAGGGGAGGAAAAATAAAAAGCAATGAAAAGTATTTATGTCATAAAAGTGTACGCATACAAATTTAAGTGTCATGCACCCGATCCTGCGTAGGTGAACAGCTGGCAGAGAGACAACATAGTTCGACTTATTTTTTATTTACTCGCTTATTTGCTACTTCACAGTTCTTTATTTATAGAACCAAGACTTTATACGCGAACAAGTGATTATCGAAATTCATTGTATTATCGATCAAATATTTATGCGAAGGGTTAGGAAGAGATTACATGAACATAATGAATCATGAGCAGCAGAATTGTAATTAATTTGTTGTATCATTATGTATTCACGTTCAGAGGCTGTTGAAATGCGCTTCGAATTAAAATTTATAATGAGAAGATTCCTGCAGGGAGTCTATGCATTGTGCACATACGGTATTTAATTAGCGATTTGTGCGTTATTGAACAACAACAGTAGTTTCTATTTTGATTTCTGGAGACGGTTTATATTGAAGAGTTAATTGCACACACACACACACACACACACAGACACGTATAATTAACGCGGAACATCTTAGAATTTATGCAAACACTAAAGTAATCATTTGGTGCGAAAATTGGTTAAATTATTAATGACTTATTTATACATTAATTTATACAAATTTTCAGCTAATATTAAGTTTCGAGGAGACCAGATTAGGCTAGTTAGATGGTCGTTTTAGATTCGTCAGGAATTTTCTACGTGACCAATTTCGACTAATCAGGATCTTTCTAAAGTTTCAAAGAATTGTTCTCCGTGAAACTCAAAACTTACAGAATTTTTCTCTTCTCTTACTTAGTTTAAGTATTTTAAACAGACAACCGTCAAATACAAACACACCAAATTTCTTTCCTTTTCACAAGAGATTTAGCAACAAAATAAATTAAAACGTAAACCATTTTTTAAAGACTTCTGTGAAAATTAACACTTAAATCTAAAAAATTATTCCAGCTTAGCATTTGCTGCGTAATTTTTCGAGTAATCATTTTAAGGTTTTTACTTTTAAATTAAAGTGTACTCGTTCCTAATACTTTTAAGTGCTTAATTTCGTTACAGAGGTTAAAACCAATCCCCTACTCTCGAGCTACTAATTAAAAGTCGGGTTTCTTACCTTGGGCAAAGAGGGGATTTATGCAAACAGTCACAAATATAGTAAAGGTGAAATGTACGAAGTGCTTTCTCAATTTCATTTTTAAAACTTTAATATACAATTAAAATGTAAGACTTCATTTAATCCGTTGGTAAGTAGCTTTACCGATAACGAGTACAAAATCACTTAGCTTAAATTGGTGCCAATGTGCAAAATCTGAAATGAAGTTTCATCGGTTTTAAATAACAAACCCCAAAAATTTAGAATTTCACAAACTGCTTGTTTTGACGTACTATTTTCACAAAAGTATATAAATAGTGGATACCTAAATCATACGACTCGAAATGAACATTCAGATTATTTTCCACACATAAACATTTCGGCTACTAAGTTGCTTTAGAGTAGCATGCGGGACAGATCTCGGAGTTAGTCTGGTAACGTCCACCCACCATCACGGCTTCAGAAACACTGGAGTCGCAGATAAGTCTATTACAAGTTTACGCAAAGTCGCGAACGACGAACGCAGACGGCAACGTTATTACAGAGTCGCGGTTATGTGTGTGTGTGTGTGTGTGTTTGAGAGAGAGAGAGAGAGAGAGAGAGAGAGAGAGAGAGAAAATCTATGACTAAAATTCAGTCTGAATCCGTAAACGAATTATAACATTGAAATTAATTAGCAGGAAAATGAATCAGACATGTTAATATTTCAAACTTTACTTAAAAATGTAAAACTATGCAGATGCAGCTCATCAGTAACGATTAAAAAAATAAAATGTTAGATCGTCTCTCGTCTGTATATCAATGAGCTTTCTTAAGAATATGGTGAAATCAGTTAAGGTTTCGTAGAAGAACGAAAATTTACATTTTAAATTTGCCTGTAATCCCCTAAAAAGAAAAAAAATAAATTTTCTTAAAATATTTCTCGTCAATAACTTTCTCCTAACTCAAATTTAAGTTAAAAAGAAATTTTATATTTATTTCAACGTTTTAGTGGATCAATTCTTCGATTGATATTTTGAAGTAATGTAAAGCAGAGGATGTTTTTTTTCTTTTGGTGTTTCCCCACCAATCCGAGATTCATGTCTAACGCTTCCCAATTTTCTCAGAAACAGTATTTTTGAATGGAGAAACATTCTCTATATTCTTGACCACTCAAGTACTCGCTTCCTCGACCCGAGTAAACTTAATTGCGACCATTCAGAGCAACATGAGTCACTGTTTGAAATTATATATATATATATATATATATATATATATATATATATATAAATAAATTGAAATGAAACGAAATGAAAAAGTTTATTGGCAGACCATAGTCGGGCGGCGACAAATATTAATAATACGAACTGACAATAGAATACAATGACAATTCAAACATTAAGGATAGAAATACAGTTAATGAGAAATAGTACAGTAATGTCGAAGTTAAGCGGAAGTACAGACAGACGTTTTCATATCATGAATTACATACAGTAGCTAAGAAGAAATACGGCAGGACTAATGAATAGCTTGGATAGTCGGGTTGGTTGATTTTTTAATTCTTTGCATTAGACTGTATTGAGCACGTCTTGTTACCTCCGGGAAGCTTGGGACATTGTGGGTAGAAAACATTTGAGAAGCTGAGCATCTCGTGGGTAATTTATGTAAGAGTCGAAAAGATCTGTTGTATAGCAAATTTGGGGTTCTGCCAGAACCTCTTTTATAATTCACCCAGAATTGTTCTCCGTATATATTACGACAGAAAGTACGAAAGAGAGTGTCTTTAGCTTCATTTGTACAGAACCGAAAGTTCCTTATAGTCATATTCACTTTAGCACAAAGGCTTCGAGATTGTTTTCTTATATCTGAGTCATCACTGAAGGAGTTGATAGTTTCACCCAAATACTTAAACTCTTGTACTTCTTCCATTGCTTCACCTTTCATTTTGAAACTAATATCAGCTAGCTGATTAGAGTTTTTAGGATGGAATTGCATAACCTTAGTTTTTATAACATTAAAAAGAATATCATGTTTCTGTGAATATGATTCTCAGATTTTTAGCAGCCGATCCAGAATTTAACAGAAGGACTTACTAACACTATATCATCGGCATAGACTAAGTTATTTATCCTTGTGTTATCTAAACAACATCCAACTGTTGGTTGCCTCATTACGTGAAACAATTAATCCAACAACATACACATTAAGTAGCAGAGTAGAGAACAAGGAGCCTTGCCTCAGCAGTATGTTGCCCCATTTAACAGTAAAAAATTGGCGGGAATACCAAAATTTCAATAAATTTAATATGTACATGGGAACTTTCCTATCTTCTAGTTTTTTAAATAAAATATTGTGTTTCACTCTATCATATGCCCAGTGTTGGGCACTAAAGCGTTAATCCGATAACAGTTAATTAACGAAGTTAACTTTTTTTAACGGACTATTAACGGAAGTTAATTTCCATTTATCGTTATCGGACCAGTTAACTTCCGATAACGCGATATTTAGTCTGTTAAAGTCCGTTAACACGTTAACTGCGAGGAGTCATTCACGGAAGATCACCGCTCCGCGAATGAATTCAAACCGCCATAACTTCAGTCTGCTTCCAGATCTCGCAAGGGGAGGTTGGGGAGGCCCAAGAAGTCAAGACTGGCAGTTGGGCCTAACTTTGAGAAGTTGGTCTTTCTGAAGGGCAACCAGCACATTGTGTCATAGTCTTTAATAAATGTGCCTAAAATTTAATTTTACCTTTCAGTTCCCGCCATAATAATTCTCTGGTAAATTAAAATTTAGTTAATGGTTAGTGGTTACAAGGGTTTCAAAACGTAATCAGTACATTTTTTATTAAAAATAAAAAAAAAAGTTATTAAGCAAAAAAGTTGCAAAACTTGATAAAAATACAGTTAAATACCTATTTATTGTTGGATTTTGCATAAATAAACATTTTCTATGGGTTTTAAAGCTTTTTTCCTTGATTTTTTTAAAATGTTAGTAAAGAAATAGTTATCGTTAACGGATTATCGTTAACTTCCGTTAACTTTGTAGTAACATTATCGGATTATCGTTATCGGAGTTAAAAATTGGGGTTAACGGATTATCGTTATCGAAGTTAACTTTTTGGTTAACGGTGCCCACCACTGCATATGCCTTACTTATATCTAGGAAACAGCTATAAATAGTTGAATTACTGTTAGTGTATTTAAATATAATTTCCTTCAGTACATAGATACACAGATCAGTTGAGTGGGCCCTTTAAAACCAAACTGATGAGGAGATGTCCATAATTAATCATTTAATCGGTGTAACAAGAGTTTCACCAGTACTGTACAGTAGTTTCGAGAAGGAGGAGGTGACAGCAATAGGCCTGTAATTATTGCTGGATAGAATGTCCCCATACTTATTTTTGACAAGTGGCAGGGGATATAACTGTGAGCCAGCACAGCTGAGAAGAGCAATGATATGTGCAGAAACACCACGTCATTGGCATATTTTAAGTGCTCATTCGATAGGTCATCAGTAGTATGGGCAAAATGGTAGAGTGCAATGCAATGTTGCAAGGGGTGAGGGGAATGTTGTAAGAGGTTATGCAACAAAGGGGGAGGGGGTTATGCAACAAGTCAATGCAGCAAAGGGGGAGGGGTTATGCAACAAGTGGGAGGGGTTATCCCCCAAGCTGCAATGAAGGGGGGAGGGAGCTTTGTGGGGAGAAGGGAGGATGACCTCCCTCAAAAGGGGTAACCTTAACCTAAGAGAGGGAGAGAAAGGAGAAGGAGCAAGGTCTTTGGGGGAGAAGATGGGATGTCCTCACCCCCCAAAGGAAAACCCTAACCTAAGCTTAAACTAATAAGGAGAGAGGGGTGTTCACCTAGCTCCAGCCAGACGCATAATGAGTTCATCTGAGCGCCCGCTGTCTTATAAGGTGTAAATCAGCCAGTTGGCTTAAGCAGTCAGTCGGCTTAGAAGGCTTACTCCGGCTTAGAAGGCGTAAATGGCTTGTTCAGGTGTACATTATTAGGGTTGAATTGCTAGATTGCGCTATTTATTTAACTAAAGCATATATTCTTGAGAGTTGGCTTAGAAATCTGCCAGTTGGCATAATCCGCCAGTTGACTTAGAAGACCTAGAAGGCAGGTGTATGTGTATATATTAATTAACCTTTCAGCTGCCAGATTGCGCTATTCAGATATTCTTAACACTTAGCATAGAAATCCGTCAGTCGGTTTACAAGGCGTAACCAGCCATTTGGTATACATATAATTAAATAATGATATCGTTTATATATACAACCAAAAGAATTAAATAAAACCATTACATCATTCTGTTTATTTAGACAAATTATTGGAATCAATTTCATGAAATATATAGAAAATAAATATAGAATGGAATATATATAATAAAAAAATAAAATAAAAAATAATATAAGAAATACAAAACGATGGAGTATAACCATCAATATATAAGGGTGGCCCAAAAGTAGGTATACAGTTTCATATGTTGATTTTTTAAATTCAACTGTATACCTACTTTTGGGCCACCCTATATATATATATATATATGTATACACACAATTATGTTCTACTGCGCTTAACTAAAACACTAAACTCGCAAGTAATCGAGTATACAGTCACATCATTATTGCTTTGCACTACGCAGTAAATACGATTTAACATTATTTCACCGCTCAAGTTATAAGGATACCTATACTCGATGTAAATGGCCTTCATATCGTTCAATACTATTTTTGTGCCCACTTTACATTCGGCTGGCAAGTTAGCTTTAAACACGGCTAGAATACATTCAAAAGCAAGCACAAAGAGGTCGTCGTTAGCCACAACATCATTATTAAATTCAAGTTTATAAACACTCCTTTCCAATCGAGGGTTTACTCTTACCGACCCGAGCTTTTCAATCGTGAACTCTTCTTCACATTGCATAGCGGCAGTTGAAATAATCTAAGTCGTAACGATAGCTGTTCATTATATAAAGAAATAGTTCTTCAGGGTTAACGGTGTAGGTGAGCTCAGCCCTGTACCGCTCAAGTGCATTGTACCAAAGTTCATGATATTTCAGAGTCTAAACCTTTTAAATAAGCATCCAGCTCTAGACCATTCTCGCCTTGTTCAGTCCTACACTCGGTAAACCCATCGAGCAGAGCGGTGTATGCGTATTCAAGAACCGTATCAAAATAAAGCATATCCGTAACACGTGCGTCTACTATAGGCTTCAGCTTGCGGAAACCGACAATTTCAAACATTCTTTCGAGGATGAAACCGTTTCGCGTAGAAGCAAGAACGTTATTATCAGATGCATTCTTCCACATCAGTCGTATATCAATGCATGGCTGATTGTCACTTATAAACAACGTACAAACAATGGCATATGATGGGCTATCACTAATCTGTTCTCTTCTTCTGCCTACACCTACAGGTATTTTATAATGATCCTCACTCCACTTCTCAACAATCACGAAGATTCTATTCATCTCCTCAACACTTAAATAAACAAGATTCCGTTTACCAGAGTTTGTTTGTTTACAAGTTGTTTCCAGTACATAGTTAATGGCACCGGTTTTACGCCTGAACACGCGCAATGACTTCGTCACAGACACATTGTACACGGCAATGAGAATGTTGCTTAAAGGAAGTTCCACTGTATTCGAGGAGTGCACGTCCACTCGGTTCAAGCTCTGAGATAACTATAAGCCACAGGCGAACGAATCAGTTCGACGGGAGGAGTGAGTCACACCATAAGCTGATGAATCATGTACGGTGTTGTTCCAACATGAATACTTGTAACCCATTATACTGGGTAGGTGTTTTGAGAAATTTTCCGATACATGAAGCAATACTTGTTTTAATGTTTTATCACTCCCCAGGATGTGCACCAGACATTTTCGTTCATTTCCACGAACTAAACACATTTTATTCACACTCCGGCGCACTATTTGAGAGAAACATATGCCCATATTTTTTCTTTTTGCTTAGCAGGCGATACTCGTTTGTAAATTCTGTTAAAAAACTCACGCAGGCCTTTAGCCACAAACTCACTACACACCTCGTCATGATATATCAGGTTGTAACATAAATTCTGCTCGATTAGAAAACGGACGATAGATAATAGAATAACCTCAAGATAATGTGAAATAGTTTTAGAAATGTTGCAAAATACACGCGGCGACAGGCTCGCACAGGTTTTATCACGATACAGAATGATACAGAATGACTTAGGCAACTGTAGGTTTAGGCTAGTGTAGGATTAGTCTAATGAATATTTTCTCTGGTGTTTTCGTACAGTTACAACACCACCCCTACGCTATTACAGTAATTGAAAAAACATGGAGCCCACGAAAGAGCATATTCGACATGTGATGCTGTATGAGTTCCAGAAAGGATCTAACGCTAGTGAATCTGCAAAAAACATTCAAAGAGTTTATGGAAATGATGTTGTGAGCGAATGGATGTGTAGGAGATGGTTTGAGAAGTTCAGAAATGGGGACTCAGTCTGAAAGATTATCAACGAACAAATGAGTTAGATGAAGAGTTGTTGAAAGCAACAGTGGAGGAAAACCCAATGGTAACTGTAAGAGAACTTGGCCTGCAACTCGGCGTTAGCCATATGACCATTCATCGTCATTTGAAACTGTTAGGAAAAGTAGTGAGGGTTAGAGAATGGGTTCCGTATGATTTGTCACAAGCGAATCTTCAACATCGAATCTATATTTGCACATCACATTCTCGGCAACTGCAGGCACCGTTTTTGAATCGGATCGTCACTGGGGATGAAAAATCGGTCCTTTATAACAATATTAAGCGTCGACATCAGTGGCTTAGCCATGAAACAAAGCCTGAACCTCAGCCAAAGAATGGATCCCATCCAAAGAAAATTTTGCTCTGCGTTTGGTGGGATATGCAAGGAATTATTCATTTTGAGCTTCTGCCAGATAACCAAACAATCACAACTGAAGTCTACTGCCAACAACTCCAACGATTGAAGATGGCATTACAAGAAAAACGTCCTGCATTAATTAATCGCAGAGGTGTTCTACTCCACGAGGATAACGCGCGCCCTCACACTGCTCGAATCACCACTGCCAATTGGAGGCATCTGGTTGGAAAAAAATGACTCATCCATCTTATTCTCCGGACATCGCACCTTCAGACTACCATTTATTCAGAAGTCTGCAACACCACCTAGATGGACAAAAGTTGCAATCCAGGGAAGTTATCGAAAACGAAGTGATCGCTTTTTTAACTCGAAACCAAGCGCTTCTTCGAACGTGGCATAAAAAACTTTTCTACAGGTGGGAGAAGGTTATAGAAAAAGAAGGGAATTATATTGATGATTAATTTGTCATTGTCATTTAATTTTTGTTGTGAATAAACTAAAAATTCGAACAAATTTGTCCTTATAAGTCCTTTAATTTTTGTTCTGAATGAACTAAAAAATCGAGCAGAATATATGTTACAACCTTATACAGGGTGTCCCATAGGAGAAATTCATATTTTTCTATTTCTACAAACCATAATTCATATTTTCCTTATGCTCGGGATGCCAATTTCCCGTCCACCATTCTGTTCAGTGACGAGGCTGTTTTTTATGGAAATGGTGAGGTAAATCGACAGAACACCCGCTACTAGTCTCAAAACAACCCTCACTGGTATACCTCTTCAAAGGAACAAGGTGCATCTCGGGTGATGGTATGGTGTGGCATTTGAAAGGATCGCATCATAGGCCCCCTCTTTTTCGATGAACATGTCACTGGAGGCACCTACCTACGTATGCTCAAGGAAGAAGCATTTCCCAGTGTCTTGAACGAAGAAGGAAATTTCCCAACATGGTTCCAGCAAGACGGCGCTCCTGCACATTACAGCACCCAAGTAAGGGAATACCTGTACCAACAATTCCCTGGTCATTGGATAGGACGTCGAGGGCCTGTGGAATGGCCAGCTAGAAGCCCGGATCTCACGCCACTAGATTTTTATCTCTGGGGCCACTTGAAAGCGCTGGTATACGCAGAGAAAATTAGGAGTATTGAACATTTGCGGCAGCGCATTATTGGGGCATGTAACACCATTATTCCTGACATCATTCACCGTGTGCTTGCTGACTGGGTATCACGTCTGAATTTGTGTATTGAAAACAATGGTGGACATATTGAGCACGTTCTCTAAATAAAAGCTTTTGTTTTGCCTTTTTTTATTATCTTTCCTATGATGCCGGACTTATGGGACACCCTGTATATTAATGTAGTGGTAAAAATACTTAAGTTTGCCCATGATGACAATATTCAGATTCACAGCTGCAGGGTACGAGTACTCGGTATGATGCAACATGATATAATATCGCTTGTCACACCACTCATCAACAAGACTCACTAACCATAACCGTTGCTTCTCTTCTGCACGTGTTGTTTCTTCCACTTCACTGTATATATGTAACCTTTTATAAAGTTTAGTCTTACAACATACATCAATACAGCGCTTGTACCACGAAATCCTGCAATGCTCTCGCCAGAATACCCGTAGAGTATTTGTACCTCTTGTTCCTCAAGCTTCGCATGATTCAATGTAGCCTTAAAAGTATCAAAGGAGGGTGGAATAGAGAGCCATTCAGTATCCACCATATCCTCACACTTTGCCGAATACCACTTCATAAACGTCGAACACGCAATATTAAAGGTAGCCATTACTATTTTTTTTCTACTTGGGAAAATACACGTCTGAGACCCAGGGCTTGCAGCGGTCAACTGAACACGCAGGGAAGAGATATGCCCAGGTAGTAGCAGGAGTCACGCGACCGGTCATACAGGGGCGGAGCTTACAACTTTCTCCTGTGCACACACACACACACACACACACACACATAGACAGAGAAAGTGAAACGCTAATTGAAACACGATTTATTTAATAAACGAAATATTCAAAGTGTGTGTGTGTGTGTATATATATATATACACAAATACATGTAATAAATAAACATATCGTTAACAATAGACATTAGACATATATATATAAAATCAAAGATTAAGGTATCATAGGTACCAGGCACCTGGTAACGTTTCCTCTATGTGTTACGTCACACCTTCGTACCCCTAAGTTCTTTCACGCCCCCTAATTTCTGCGCCCGAAAAATGTGGGTACCTATAGTTAGTTGGGGTGGCTAGACGCCCTCATCATCATCCAAGCACACTAGATCCTTCAACGAATCAAAGTTAACGACCTGCCGATTCGACTGGTTGAGCGTGATACCCTTCGCCTTCACGATATATTTTATATCGTCCCCAACCCTCACCCGTACCCCATAAGATTTTGGTTCTTTTGAGACAAAGGAGTCGCCGTATGCGATGTCTCCATACTCAGCCTTGATCTCATCAGTTAACTAACCGAGGAATTCACCAATAGGAGGCATATATTTACCTTCCCTCGCTGTGAATATCACACTCTCTGTATCGGCGTACAGAACCCTCCGACCAAGAGAATGCAATAGGCTCCAAAGTTTGATGCGTGCGTAGGCAGTTGTGAAGCTGGCTAGAGGTATGTTTGTAACCCGTGAGGGATCTGTAGCCAATTCTGTAATGTTGTACTTTATTATGTAAGTATTACCCACATTCACGAACTCAACGACCGCTTTATTGGGAGCGTTGGCATAATCCCAGACTTCACTATAACTTTGAGCCAAATGTACTTTCCCCTTGCCAGTATTCTGTGCAAATTTTCCCCAAAGACTGTTTAGACACAACTTTGCGCTAAAGCCTTGCCTGGGTTTTTTACAATTTGGGAACGGTCAAGCTGTATACCTTCACGGCAACGTTGAATACAAACCGAATTTTCATCTTCGGTATCAACTCCTCGCGGATACCCTGATGCTTCTATCTTATCCTTAAAAAACGTTTTTATATGGCGTGAAAAGGTTGGGTAGGTTCTGAAACCTCCATACCTCATATATCTTCAATATTCTGTATCCATGGCGAACGGCTAGGTCCCGCTCAGGGCTTGTATATACACCTCTGATCTTACGCTGGTTGGTTGTATGATTACAATCCCCATTGTTTTCCTCTACGCACTTAACGCACAGGGGAAACATCCATAAATCGCGAGGGGGGAGCACATCTACGAAAGAAAGGCCGAAATAGTACCCGTTCAAATTTGTTTAGAACACCTTGATGGTAGACAGGTCAAGTCCCACAAGTTTTTCAGTTGCACCTCCGGGATACGGATTGTTCTTCATCACGTAGGGATATAAAGAACAGAAGTCGTAGTAATGGAGTTTTACGCCCTCCGTAGGCGGAAAGAATAGTTTGAAGGGATTTGTACGCCCTCCGAACAAGCTATAACAGCATTTGAGAGAATCCAGCATAATTGAACGCTTGATCATGTTTGTTTCTTCACGGTACTGTCCATCTGTTTCTATCCGTGCATCATACTCATGCTCCCACAAGACTTTGTGAGTGAACTGGGAGCCTTAAGTTGATCGCGGGTGCAAGTCCATGCAAGACTGTCGGCAGGAGATCTATCGTGGATATCTTCTACGATTTCACACTCATGACGGGGGAATCCCTGCCACCAGCAACCGTTAAAGGAGTACACAGTCTTCTCACCAGTGGCACGGTTTTCGCTTAGAACATGAACCCAAAAAACACGACCATTAACCTTAATGGGTACTTCCCCCGTGTTGCGAGCATACTTTATGTATACAAATGTCTGTTGCTGTAGGTGTATGAGCCAGTAAATAGCCTTGTGCTCATAACTGCGGGGATTGTTTCTGTGAATGACGGCTAAGGTGTCTTTAGGTATGAAGTTATTCTTGAACACCGTAAAACATAATGACGGATCATGTTTGCGACTTGCAACGGATCGCATTTGAAACGGTCTATGTACATCCTTCTAAAGGCCTGGAAACATGCACTAAGCACGCGCATATCATTCACGCAATGACGCTCACATTCATCAGCTATATTATAAGGATTACATTCATTAAAACTGTTGCAATAGCGGTCAAAATCTTCACGTTCATCTGTAGTCATACATTCATAGTTAAATTAATGTTTGAGTGGAGGTAGTCCTACGTAATTTAAAGTTTCGCTAGTGAGGAATGTTAAGGGAAATATCCTTTTGAAACTTCAGCGGCTACGCCCATCACCTTGGGTAGCTTTGCTAATTTACAAGGTGTGAATAATAAAGTGTCTTTAAACTGTACATTACCTCTTATTTGCATCTGTATAAGTTTGTTTCATCTTTCCAAGGGATCACCTATAAATATCAAAGATGACTCGTGCTCAAGCAACTCCTTATAAAAGAACTGTGTGTCAAATTTTGCGTAGTTATGGGCAAGAATATACACAGTCATTTTTCTGAACTTGTCCGCTAACTTGACAATATAGGACACAAAGAGTTTCACAGGGCTATCGTGGGCAATCGTTTTAAAACGTTTGTCCGTTTAGCACATTTGTGACTCTCATCACACTCGATCTCCACGCACTCATCACAGAGAGTCTGGCTTACAAGTAAATGTGGATTAACCTCTTTGGTTTCAGCGTTCGTGTATGTTTCTATATCGTAGTACACAGTTATGCAAGGTCTATTTTTAGGCTTACGTCTTTCATATAACATACATACTTTACTCCAACCGCCTTATATTTCTCATGGCATGTAGAACAGTGCATTTCATCACATTTGTGCTTGAAATTCCCCCAATTATCCATCATATGAAACATACCACATTCACAGATTCTCATTTTCCTGCACGTGCCAATTAACTTATGGAGCTCAAAACAGTTATTATTGAAAAATGTGCGTCTACACACATCACAATTCCTCTTCTCAGCTTCAACTACACGGCTTTCACATTTGGAGCTTTTACACTGCTCACATACCATGTGGCAATCTTTACAATGTTTGACTATATCATCTGCAAACTCGATACACCCCTTATACAAATCATGATGTCGTTCATATTTTCGACTTTTATCATAACTCGCGTAAAAGTCCCTTATATTACGGATGGGGAGATACGTTGTTTCTGACAGTCCTAAAATAAGTAGGGGTCTTGTACGATCTCTCACACTGCTTTTAAAAACATACACAGTCCTACGACGATCATCCATTCCAAACACAACTATACGAACATTAATTTCCTGTTCTACCCTTCTCAGCTCTTCAGGACCCATATTACAGTCAAACTCAAGTTTACAGTTTACAGCTAGTTGACGGGCACGCTCCACTACCGTTGGCAATCAAATTTTTTGGGCCCGTTTATTTTGTACAGTAAACATACAAGCTAAGATTACTGCTATAAAGCCGCAACCACGATCGACGTTTATATGCCGCCTGTAAATAGCCTGAGAATTGAAGTTAAGAGTATAAGGTGTGGCACTATGACCCGCAACACGGAATACACGGTCAATATTTACCGTGAAGTTGTCTATATTGAAGGCTATACTACTTTGAGAGGCCTGAATTATACGACCTAATAAATACTCTATATCTACAGCTGCCAAGCGTTTGAATGGTATTACTACCCAAAAATCATCTACATCCCCGTCATCTGACCCGAACCCGAAGGACATCCGCGTTCTGACTTCACGTTCGTCGCGGTTCTGAAGGGCAAACTCTACAATACGTTCAACTACGCGTCGTAGTCCGTGTTCAACACCATTGCTATACATGGATCTAGGATCAACCCTGACTATATACCGATTTCTAGTCAAGGCTGTGGTGGGGTAGCGGTGCGCACCAACTCGAATGTTATGCCATCCTCTACAGAACGAGAAGCTGCTGCTGCTGTGGAGGAGGTACCCGGAATTGAACAGGAATAAGGGGTATATTTGAGGAAGGTACTATTGTCGGGGTTGTGTCGTAAGACGTAGAGGGTTGGGGCTGTATTACTGGGGTCTAACAACCGGCGCAATCCTGGCACGCTTTATATCTGACGTGGAGGGTTCTTCATCATGCTTCCGCTTTAAATTGTGTGCTACAGGTATCGTTGGTTTGGTCTCGGCAGTGGGGATGGAGTCTGTGAACACACCTATACTGTCGTCAGGGTCATCTGTTGTACCTCATCGTCATTCACGGTTCTGTGGGGGAAGAGAAAAAAAAGATTGTAGAATATAAGGATGATCACTTAAATATTTATTATATTTAGTAAATGACTCATTTAGGAGTGTGACTTGTTAGAAATGGATTCTGTAGAAAAATTCAGGTTCACGAGCCCATCCACATGTATTACATCTGGCCTTACAGGATGTGGTAAAACTGTGTTTATGCTTAAAATCATTAAACATAAAGAGATGTTCTCAAAATTTGTGAATAAAGTAATATGGTACTACTCGACGTACCAGTCAGTGTTCAACGAATACCAAGATGATATTTTGTTCCACAAAGTTGTATATGACGTTAATTCGTTAAAGGGAAATGAGCATACATTCATTCTAATTGACGATCTCATGTTGGAAATGGATAAAACGTTTGCCGAGACATTTACAGTGTTCTCCCACCATCTTAACATAAGCGTATTATTCATCAATCAGAATCTATTTTTCAAAAATAGATACATTCGTGAGGTGTCGTTAAATACACAATATCTAGTCTTATTCGTGCAACGAAGAGATGTGTCACAAATTGGAGTATTAGTCAATAAAATGTTCCCGAATCAGCGTATGGAGTTTTTAGAAGTTTATAAAGAAGCTACAACCCCTCGTTACGGATATTTGTTTTGCGACCCTCATCCGCGAAACACGTTCAGGGTGTTTCTAAGAACGAGTATATTTCAAACGAGCCTGAAACGATGTGTATTCCAGACTGATAAAGAGGCTAAAGAAATAACATGAATTAATAAAAATCTATCATCGACTGCCCCGGGCAATGCAACAGATGTTTGCTAAAAATATCGACTCCGACTTTTTAAAATGTATCTGCGAAATCTGTCTTAATTTTATAAATTGCAATGTATCAATGAAACCCCCTCAGAAGGCTCGCCTACGCCGTTACAAGAACATAATACGTACACTCGCTCGTAAAAGTCAAACTGTGGGGAAGAAAAAACGAATTATTGTAAAAAGAGGAGGGTCATTCCTCCCCATCTTATTTTCAGTTTTGGGTCCTTTACTGATTAGATTAATATAATGAAGAAAGTGGTAGTGATTCCACACGAGGTGTATGCGGGCTTAAAAGCAGGCTTAAAAGAATGGAAAGAGAATTGTTAGCCCTATTAAACAGTGAAAAAACACCTGATTAGAAAAGAATCTTATCCCACGAAGCTCTGCAGAAATTTCTTCACTAGAACGAAAATTATAGGAATCCAACAGAGATCCCCGTAGTTATTAGGCACAGCACGAACAACGAAGGGCATGGTGACATAGGGCCTGTGTCTAACGATAGAGCTGACCAACTAAAGATTAACGGGTCGGCGGCCACACAACATATCGAGCATGTATTAAAAAACACCCTCCCACATACATTGAGGAATAAAGGTTTAAGTCTTTATAATCTATTGAAAGAGGATCCCAACATACTGTGGACCGGTACAGGTGAGATTATTGTGGAAGGAACAAAGGTACAGGGATGGAATATGGTAGACATCGTCCATGATCTGGTGAGAAAGTGGGATAGGCCCTCACCATCAGGATGAAAGCATATTAAAGCAAGACTACAACAGATAAATATCCCCAAAGCAATGATAGGAAATCTGAACAGGTTAAAACACTTGGAACATGCATCACACGTGCCACAATTTAAAACGCCATCACCCCAGGCGGTAACACCTCTGAAGAGGAGAAAGAAGAGGTTAAACAACGGTCAACCTTACCCACGTGCCTCTAAAATATGCAAATAGCTAACATATTAAGAAGACGCTATTATGACATTTCTAGCCCAGACTCCTACGGAGGCGTAGATAAACTGTACAGGAGTGTTTACAATGATGGAGTAGGGAAAAAAGATGTTGAGAGGTTTTTGTGGGAGCAGGACGCTTATACACTTTATAAGCCTGTGAGTAAATGGTTTAAAACAGCCAAGACAACAGCGGCATCGATTGACTCTATTTGGCAAGCAGATTTACCAGACATGTAAAGGTATTCATTGTATAACGATAGTTACCGCTACATCCTATTCATAATAGATGTATTCTGTAGATATCTGTGGTTAATTCCCCTGAAAAATAAATCGCCTGAAACAGTTGCTAAAGCCACCAAAACGTTGATGTTGAAAGAAAACAGGGTTCATGGCTATTTTTGTACGGATATGGGGAAAGAATTTATAGGCTGAGCTTTTCAGAACATGCTGACAGAGTTTAATATCAGCTATTACACTACCATTTATATAAATAAGGCTTCTTTAGCTGAAAGAGTTCAACATACCATAAAGGAACGCATGCACTGCTATTTTACACATAAAAACACATACAGATATATAGACATTTTTGAATCATTGGCCTCATCATACAACCGCTCAGACCATCGCACGATTGGGACAACACCTAACGAGATTTTAGAAAGAGGTACGCGCACAGAGCCCGATGTCGGAAGAGATGGAACACCACCACCACACTCTGTGCGTTTCAAAATCAATGATTATGTAAGGCTGTCGCGTTCGGGAAATAAATTCACGAAGGGGTTTGAGCAAGGCTGGACACGTGAGATTTTTAAAGTTAGGGCTATGAGAACTGAAGGCAAGATAATGTTGTATTATGTTAAAGATTCGAATGGGGAAGAAATCGCAGGAGGGTTTTACCGAGAGGAGCTGCAGAAAGTGACATTTAATTTAGATAAAAATGTGTTTAAAATTAAAAAAATTTTAGGCAGCAAAGGTTCAGGAAAGAGAAAAATGTACCTGGTGAAATGGCTAGGGTACCCAGAAAGCTTCAACACCTATATAAAAGCTGATGCAATAATAAAGCTTAAATAGTATGTAACATGGCGCCTAACCATTTCTACGTCACACTACCGTCCTCCTCGTCCGTGTCTGTACATCCTAACAACACCCTGGCCAACTTTGTAACAGAACTCCATGAACCCATTGAAATGGGTCATGATTCGTATGAGGTGGAGATATGCGAAATTCAGCTGGACACCCTCTTTTTAAATAATAGTTATAAAGATCCCGTTTATACGATTCTTAGAGACCTTGATGAGTGTGAAAAAGCCGGGGTAACTCGGAATAAAACTCTACGTATCGCCCGGACTGAGGATGCACGGTATTACAGTACAGTAGTAACACTAAGTCCGGGACTTTATAATGGGGCTGAGGATGTTGTGAGAGACTTAAACGAAAGTTTAAAAAACTCAAATCTTACGGCTGCACGTACTCTAATCCTAAAATCAAAGGCTGACAGAACTATTAAAGACAAAGGGCTGTTCAAAAGTATAACCTAGGGGCGATATCGATCAGCCTTCCAAAGAGATACCTTTCACGAGGTACAATATGACTTGTCCAGCCTAATGTATCAGATGAAATTGGTTGCTGGCTATACATTCCCAGACATGTGCTATATTTACAGTAATATAGTGGAGCACCAGTTTGGTGGGGATACCCAGGCACGCCTACTACGCATTGCTCAAATTCCCAACCATAAAGGGAAGAGCTTGAGTATTACATATGACAAGCCCCATTATGTGAAAGTCGCGACTAATCTAATAACCAATATCTCAATATATATAAGAACGATTGAGGGAAAAAATTTCCCATTCGTTGATGGGAGCTTAACATTGAAGCTGCACTTTCGACGCACAGATTTATAATGGACTTTTAAGCCTTTCATAGTCTATCGAGGTGTGAGATACCAGCGTGGTAGTGGACTTGGATCTATTTTTTCAACCATACTACGTACGACTGTCCCCTTGCTGAAGAGGGGTGCCAGATACCTCAGGAGGAAAGCGCTACAATCAGGTCTTAACACGGCAGAAGATATATTGGCTGGGGCTAAACCTAAAGAAGCTCTAAAAAAACACTTAAAGCGTACACGGGATGAAATCGTCAACGATGCAAAGAAAAAAATGCGTGGTGTTGGGAAGAAGAAAAGGGCTGTCTGGTGAAAGGGATTACCACGTGGCATTAAACTTAAAAGGATATAAAAAAGAAGTGTTCTAAGCGAATGAAACCTATGGTTGACCATTTTTTGACTGATATAAGCTGAGGACATTGATCTCATGAATCATAGTTTGTTTACTATTTGTCGAGAGACGAGGCGAAGCACTATTTCTAACTCGTCATGGCACGCTTCATCCATCCATGTAGTTCACAATGTTGTAAATCGGAGCTGTCCCTCTTTGACATGCCCCCAACTCAAGTTTATATTGAGCACAGTGATTTTATTACAATTAACCCTTTAAACACAATTAGTTCCCCGAGTGCTCCAATAGAAATCGTGATACCTAGCTCAGGCCCTTACTTTTTTTATCCAAGCTGTATGCTCATGTACGCTAAACTACGTATAGCCCATTCTGATGGAACGGACTGCGATGACAAATATGCTGTATACCCTGAAACAAACTTTCTGCACTCCATATTCAACCAGTGTAACGTATATTTAAATCAGGTCAACATATCGGCAGGAACGGCGTATTATCACCTACGTGGCTCTCTGGAAAATGTCCTCAACTTTTCCAAAGAAGCGAAGGATACCTTTTTAAGTGCCGAGGCTAAAGACGAAAGTAGTACAAAGGACAAATTTAGAAATTCTAAAAAGATATATGAGTGTTTTGGACGCCTGCACACAGACGTCACATTCCAGGAGAAGTTGCTTGTGAATGAGGTCGATATGAAAATAAAGCTCACCCACACGAATCCTGAGATCTGTTTAAATCTGGATGTTGATCAAGGAGAGGGAGCAAAACCCGTTGTGATTCACATTATGGAGACATACCTCCGCGTACGGTGAGTGAAACTAAGTTCGCCTAAACAAATAGAAATTGAGAAAAACTTACTACATGCCACAGTAAAATACCCAATTAACAGAGAAAAGATCAAACTATACATCGCCCTGGGAAATCTACCTAAAAGGATATTAATTGGAATGCAGGAACACAATTCGGTGAATGGAAAATATAAAAAGAATGCCTTTAAATTCGAGAATATCGGCCTTAAAAACATAACTCTATACGTCAATGGCGTTGCGTTGGGGGGAATATTGGATACGAATTATTCATCAGATTATTCATCAGACGCTCTGTTCCCGCTTTGCGCGAGAGCAAATAGTAATCTGGCCCATATTGCAGGTGATTGTAACGAGCTCGGGATTCGGGTAACGCAGAAAGAATTCATCGATCAATTTAACCTTTATCAGTTTGACATCACACCTGACTTATCTGCTTGTGTAAATACACACTTAAGTCCACAACAGATTGGAAACATCTCAGGCAGACTGAAATTCTCCAAGCCGATAGACGCGCCTGTTAGTGTACTAGTATACCTCGAGTCACAAGCCCTAATTGAAGTAAATAGATTTAGGGGCGTTGTCACTGACTTTTAAAATGGACGCGAATACACTTCAGAGAGTAAAGAATAGTGACCGAATCAGACGTTCCAAATTTATCGGTGTGTTTGCGAAGAATGAAACATTGAAATTACAAACTACGAGAGATTGCGGTAGTCTTATTGTTAACAGATTTTATTGGTAGTGAAGGGATTCATTGGTTTGCAATCTATTTTAAAAATAGGGACCGCATGTACTATTTTGATTCACTCGAGACTCAGCCCTGTTGTGACCCTGTTATTTTAAAATTCTCGAGCAGATGCATATCACCGAAGTTGTATGGAATCCCTTCCGGCTACAATGATATTCTAGTAATACTTGTGGGATGTACTGCCTTTCATTTCTCATGCATATGTCACGTGGTAAGGAATTTATAAATTTTTAAAAATTATTCGACACATGTCACACAACGAAACGACGAAGTGGTATGCAGACAGATAAAAAGTCGTTTTCCATTGTGTGCACTCGTTGTATAATATGATGGTTTGTTCATATATATATATATATATATATATATATATATATATATATATATATATATATATATATATTAGGATGGCCCTTATCCATATGGCGAAATTTCAGAACAGAGCAATGTTACATCTGACCCCGCCAAATGGTTCCTTTTTATGAAAAAGTATCATATGTGAAATTTGAACAGATGTTAATATTTAGAGGTGGCTCAAAGCCGTCCAAATTTGTACACTCTAGCACCCCTCCAGACATAAGCCAAGTGTGTTGACCGTTTAAGTTATTTGTCTAGGAAATTAAGTATATTTGTTCCATGACTCCTTTTATTGCATTATTATAAAGAAAGATCATTGTACAAAAAAGTAATTACATAATTTCAAAGCAGTGTAGAAGGGACACTTGGTTATAACAGAATCGCACATCACGACTTCATCAGCAGCGTTAATTTCTTCGCGTCAGGAAAGTTTGCCCGACTCTGCTCGATAACTTGGAGGGCATATTGCAGCTGCTCTTCATTTTGAAATCGCCCTGACCGCGTCGCGTCTTTTATCAGGGAAACGCCTCGCTCTGCATGGTCGTTAGTCGTTGCTAAAGAGCGGACGATTGCCTGGGCAGCCTTGAAGTCATCCCTGTCATTCCCTGTACCAGGGTCTTCTTTCAGGAATGTATCCGGCATGCCTAGCGTCGCGAACAGTTTTCTGCTTTCCTTTGACACAAAACTGGCGAGCGTTTTTTGTTCCACCGTCGCCAGATCCACGAACGCCCGGTTTGGTGGGTCGTCCTCTCCTTCCTTCTCTGTTAAAATTTTCAGAATGGCCTGCTTTGTGGTTGAATCTACCTCTGGATCAAAGAGGCTTAGAAGAATCAAATCCTCCGACAGGTACCATAGGTGGCAGGTCAACTTGCGTGATATAGCTGCACTGATGTTTCGTTGATGGTAAGTGTGAAGCTGCTGAAGAAGTTGGAGATCGTTTCTAGCTGCGGTGGAAGCAAGAGGTGCCAGAAACCAGGCCTTGAGGTAAACCTTTGCAAGAAAGATATTAAAATCTCTCAGTCCCTTAGCTTCCCTCGCTGTCAGATGAAACTGAGACCGGAACATCCAAACTTTGAGGCTGTAAATGGCTTTTGCCATCCAGCGAGCAAGATGCATAGGCCCAGGAGCTCGAAACGTCTTCCCACGTGAAGGTGTGCTTCCGAGGAAGATCAACATAAGGTTGAGTAGCTCGCGATAGTCATCTCGGGGTTGGTGTTCCAACAGCTACTGCTCACTGAACGCAATGACCTCGTTCCGGACATCGGTGAGCTCTAGTGCAGCGAAGTCGTCCGAGAAGGCGTCCTCGTACCTTTCTTGGTCAATGGATGACCATTGTGTTTGGAACCGCTTGAACAAGAGGATTTCCGGTGCACTCTTGGGGCCCAAGCAAGCTTGAGAGGCGGCAGCCAAGACCAACTCCAAGATATGCTGTCGACAGGCAAAATGCAGAAGACGCAGGCCCAGTAGGAGCTCGAGAATTACGCAGGCTCCTGACGATCGACCGATGTTGGAGTTAGTTGTTTCAAAGCACATGGCACGGATAAAGTTTTCTAGCCCCCACTGGCGAATGGCGTTGTACACAGCTTGGGCCATAGCTTGGCCGGTCCTATTGGGTATCCTCGGAATCTCCAGCAGCTTCTTCTCTCCCACTGTCGAGACTAGAATAGCCAGCCTATCCACCTTCATATTCCCTGGGAGATCAGGCATGAGCTTGCTATCCCAGTGGACTGTAAGGGGTGTGTCTGGTTTGAACGCCTCTTTGATGCTGGCAGCGGCTGCTTCTCGGTGTTGTTGACGTTGACGTTGGATGGTCGACCTGTTCAGAGCAAGCTCTTGTGGGTCTTGTCCAAGGGCTCTGGAAGCCTCGAAGATGATCATCATAGTAGCTCTGTTACTTAAACCATTTCGATCAAGCATAGCGATGCTTCTCGGTGTTGTTGACGTTGACGTTGGATGGGCGACCTGTTCAGAGCAAGCTCTTGTGGGTCTTGTCCAAGGGCTCTGGAAGCCTCGAAGATGATCATCATAGTAGCTCTTTACTTAACCATTTCGATCAAGCATAGCGACCAGTTGGGATGAAATGACAGGTTTGCGTCCTCGTTTTCGTGGCGGAGAGGTACTACCCCCACTACTTGTGCTGGGACCTGGTTCTTGATACAGATCTTCTTCTGAGTCAGTGCTGCTCTCCAGCTCAGTTTTTCCCAACAAGGCTTCTTTTTCAAGTTGTGATCGATGACGTCTCCTCATCAGTTTTTCTTCCTTCTTCTACTTCTGCTGTTGGTGGAGCAGCAGCTTGTCAACTCCCCCCAGGGAGCAAGGTCGTCCCTTCTTCCGCTGAGATTCAAGGAAAAGCTTGTCTTCTTGATTCTTGATGAGCTCCATGGCATAAGCGTGTGCTACGTCAAAAAGTTCCTCGACTTTGGCTAAGAACGTGGCTTCGTTAGCTTGTTGGGTGTGGGTTCGACGGCTTTTGTTCTTCTTCAACCCCTTCCACTCGAAGAAGAGTTGCTTAAGCTTTTTGATCGAATCCTGGCTATGTTTGGTTGGGATTCTGGCGCGAGACCAGAACTCTTCGACTCGCTCGATGGTCCGAGTTGCTGCTGTTCGGATTTCTTCTTTGCGAACAATATGGCGATGCAAGAAGTGGCCAAGAACTTGCTTCCCCGAAGGGAGTTTACTTCCTTCGATCCCGTCTGCGGGGCTAACCAGAAAATCGCGGGAGCGCGTTGCCATCATGCATAAAACCTGTAAGCAAAGAAAAAGAAACAGGTCATCGAGGTCACAAATAGGGGGCAAACTTTGAAGCCCTTTAGCCACCCCTAAATATTATTCAATCTGGCTCATATTTGACTCATCATAGTTTTTACGAAAATGGAACCACCTGAGAAGGTCAGAGGTAGAACTTTCAAAAATGTCAAAATAAGGGCCAGCCTAATATATATATATATAATTGCATCCAATAATGTTAGTTTGTCTATTGTACTAAAACATGATTTCTATCATTTAATAAATTGATGAAAATACATTTTTTCTTACCCCAAAAAAAGATAGAAACAAGAAAAACTTACATTATTTCGTTAATGATGTGACAGTCGCTGGGTTGACTGCTCGGTAAAACTTCTACCTCCGTATTCAGGTCCACGACATGCGTTTCTTCAAAACGAAAAGATTGCATAACACGTGTCAAATCCTCATCGGACCTTTCATAAAAACCCAATTGTTTAAAACATATGCAGAGTATTACAATATGAATATATCTTCGAACCGCTCAGAGAATTTCCCTTAAGAGAAAATGCCGAATAACATTTCATTTATTATGGAATTTATAAAATTATTTTAAACTTGCAAAGGATTTCTATAAAAAAATTCAACGTATCAAAACAGGACTTTAGCATAATATTAATTGCAAACTAATCTATAATTGCGGATACCTAACATTTAAATGAATCATTTTAAATGTTATGAGATGAATTACTACAACCCTCCATATATATATATATATATATATATATATATATATATATATATGATGAAATAATCCAGAACAGTGCTCTTTCTCCTAATGACAGACACTGTAAATAAATAAAAAGTTCGCGAATAATTGGCTACAAAAATAAAATTACAGGCACATAATTACTTACATTTCTACGGCAGTCCCTTGAGTCGGATCGTAAAGAGCGTAATTGCAAATTTCATCAACGGTTTGGTTTGGAATAATCAGTCCCGGTCGGCTGCGTTAAAATGATTAATTGTAGACAACGCGATAGTGCCTCAATCTTGATATAAATCCGGTAAACTGTAAAGTTCTTGTGAATGACCCATGACGGAGCGAATGTTTATTCACTGGTGAAAATAACTGCTGTGACTCCCAGCTGAAAATATTTCCGTTTATATGCATGATCCCCAAGAACCACCCCCAAATGAATAATAGGCAGTTCGTAAGTTTTCTGAATGGTTATCAATGTAACTGGTCGGGGCTATGTTAAATTTGTGTACCATTCGTAACACCGATATAATGGACCCACACCTTGGACGTCCAGATTAGCCGAATAATGGTGTCTTTATCTTCTCTCCGTAGATTTAATGCTCACATCTCAAGGTGTATGAGTGAATTGCCACTTGCAATCTCTACCACGATTGTTTCAAATATTTGCATTATTATTTGCGGTCATACTATGCTCAGATTGATCCTCAACTTTCCACATTTTAGTTACAACTATATCGGTTCATTCTCTCCGTAGATTTATTTTCACATCTCAAGGTGAATTGCCACTTGCAATCTCTACCACGACAATATTTTGCATTATTATTTGCGGTCATGCTACACTACTCCATCCTCAGTTTTTCCCATTTTGGATACATCTATTCGACTTGAGTCTCTACTTTCCAATTCTCGCGCAGGAGTGTGATTAAAATGTGTTTAGTTCGTGAAAATGAATGTCTGGTTGGGCTGATAGATGAATGGGTACCCTAGGTATCCTAGTGGTTAAGACGCTGGGGTGCTGATCGGAGTTTGAGAGATCGAGTCCGGACGATGACATTGTAATTTCTGTCCGCTCGTGCTGGAGCGTAGTTCGGATTCAACGTTAAAGTGTATGTCTAAAGCGGGTGACAAGCTTGATCTTAGTTAAAATGAACAATTCGGGGAGAAAGAAAACCTAGTTAGCTATTATTATTACTGTATAAATACATTTTCACCACCCTATATATATATATAGTGTAATGTTTTTAGCACTATAATAATAAAGATGATAATGGTTAATTGATTGATAATGATTGATTGTTAATGATAAATGCTTAGGCTGAGGTCACCAGATCTTTGCAGATCAAATAATGTTATTAATTAAGTTATTAATTAGGTTGATTGATAGATTCAGTTTTCTTCCGTTTATTTTAATAAAAGATAAATTGATTCGAATGACTTAAGAATGCGGCTGAATTGTTGATTGTTTACATTGTAAATACTGGTAATGTGTACACTTGAATTGATGCTTACAATATGACAATTAATAACGCGCGACAGATTGATAGATTCTTTATACATATAAAGTTAATTGAGTGATATTAAAAGGCCAATGGGGCCTTGCACGAATGATGTTCACATGGTGGTAGCTCGTGGGTCACTGAGTTGCCTTCGAAGAGCGAAAGCGCTGCGACGTTCATCTTGAGGTTCCCGCGCTGTGACGTCATCTTTTGCTCGCTTGGTATGACATCATCTTTGTTGAGTTTGGTTTGATGAGTTATATCGCATTGTTGATGGCATGTTGCTGAAAGTTGCAAAGATGATTGCAAACGTCTCAGTTGTCCGCTACACACACACACATATATATATATATATATATATATATATATATATATATATATATTGTTGCATATGGGAATATGATATGGAAATTCATTACTTAATCAAAGGCTAATTTAGCCTATAAATAATTAGTTCATGGAAAACAATCACGTGATGCTTATGTATATATTTAAGTTTAGTATTTAACTTCATTAGTAATAGTAATGACTGGTACAATATATAGTGTGGACAGAGACGGAAACCGTTTTTTCAGACGAGATGTACATGAGGGGACCTTTGTGTTTTACCTTTTTGGTCGACGATTCACCTGTGTCTCGAGTGTTATACCGGTAGATTCTTCTGCCTTTCATGGAATAAAAAAAGTTGTTTTCAAAGAAAGAATCGCGGACAAGTTTAGAGGTTTAAAATGCTGTATGAATTGAAATTTTTAGTTTTTAAATAATTATTCAGTACAATTGTAAGATTTTTCTTTTAAATGTACAAGTTCATCACATCATGAATAAGACACAGTCATGCAACAAGGGGCGTGTGTGTTTGAATGTAATCTATGTTTTTCACTCAACCTTAGACCTACAGTATACACAATAGGCACACGGGGAGCGTATGTTTGACTGTAATCTGTTTTTGACTCCACCTTAGACCTACAGTATACACAATAGGCACACGGGAGCGTATGTTTGAATGTAATCTATGTTTTTCACTCCACCTTAGACCTACAGTATACACAATAGGCACATGGGGAGCATATGTTTGAATGTAATCTATGTTTTTCACTCCACCTTAGACCTACAGTATAACATGGAATCCGAAACATATAGAACAATTCTATACACACTTTAAACGATATACATATATACAAATTCTTAAATAAAAATATTAATACAGGAGAAATCTATATACACATTTATATTAAATAATAATAATAAAATTTTAACAAATATATAGAAAATAAATATACATTCAAAAATTAATATATAAACATCAAAATAATAATAGTACAGGAAGAATCTATATACACATTATGCTCTACTGCGCTTAACTAAAATTCTAATCTCCCACGTGATCGAGTCTACAGTTATA
The DNA here is from genome assembly GCA_023014485.1 of Bathynomus jamesi. Taxonomy (NCBI): domain Eukaryota; kingdom Metazoa; phylum Arthropoda; class Malacostraca; order Isopoda; family Cirolanidae; genus Bathynomus; species Bathynomus jamesi. The sequence continues at coordinate 158,947 of JAJOZX010001021.1, read as the reverse complement.
TCATTGTTGTTTTGCACTATGCAATAAATACGATTTAACATAATTTCACCGTTCAATTTATGCGGATACCTATATTCGATGTAAAGGGCCTTCAATTCGTTCAAGACTATTTTTGTGCCCACTTTATATTCGGTTGACAAGTTATTACTCTCTTTAAACACGGACAGAATACAATCAAAAGCACGCACAAAGAGTGCGTCGTTAGCCACAACATCATTATTAAATTCAAGTTTATAAACACTCTTTTCCAATCGAGGAATTATTCTTACCGATCCAAGCTTTTCAACACTGACCTCTTCTTCACAATGCATATCGGCAGTTGAAATAATCTTCTAAGTCGTAGCGACAGCTGCTCATTATATAAAGAAATAGTTCTTCAGGGTGAACAGTGTAGGTGAGCTCAGCCCTGTACCGCTCAAGTCCTTCATACCAAATTCATGATATTTTGAAGTCTAAACCATTTAAATAAGCATCCAGTTCTAGACCATTCTCGCCATGTTGATTCCTACATTCGGTAAACCCGTCGAGCAGAGCGGAATATGCGTATTCAAGAACCGTATCAACATAAACCATATCCGTAACACGTGCGTCTAATATATGCTTTTGCTTACGGAAACCGACGATTTCAAACATTCTATCGAGGATGAAGTGGTTTCGCGTGGGAACAAGAACGTTATTATCAGATGCACTCTTCCACATCAGTCGTATATCAATGCATGGCTGATCGCTATTTATACACAACATACAAACAGTGGCATATGAGGGGGTATCACTAATCTGTTCTCTTCTTGTTTCAGAATAAAATTTCACTCGTTACTAATTTGTAATTTTTTATACTTTTTTAAATTTCGGGGTTCTAGACTATTTTTTACTGCGCAATGTACTGTACAGCATGTAGTCTATGTATTTTGCATGTTTTTTGTGGCAAAGTTCTAACTCCGCTTCCGATTGGATCAGCGAGGTTAAGGGACGTTAGTTCTGGGTAATAGTTAGATGGTTGACCGTCCTTATCATTCAGATGATGTAGCGAACCGTGGTTGAAATTTTCACGTTAAGTTTCTTTGCATCATATAACTTTATAGTTGCTACGAAAGAGACTAAATAACCCTCGAACAATATATCATCTTTCTTTATAAAATCTTATATGAGAAATGCATTCAGAGCTTATGAAAACTGAAATAATCTGCAGAGTGAACAAGACAATTTGATGAAGACAACTTCATTATTCATGAAGGTGTCCAATCAGAAATTCAATGCCGAAAAAGTGGGTCCATTACTTCGGTGTTACGATATCTGATTGTTACACACATATGCCATAGTCCCGCCCAGTTACATTAACATCCAATCAACAAGCTCAAGTGACTGCCAAGTCGGGAATCATTGCATATAAAAGGATGTATTTTCTGCTGGAATTCACATCAGTTAATTTACCAGCGAATAATCACACATTCCCTCCGTTATGGACACCGCCAGCCAGTCACAACAACAAATTTACAGTTTACCGGAGCTATATGAAGAGGGGCGCCCTAACGCCGGTGCTACAATTAGTCTTTTAAACGCATCCGATCGGAACGGATTATTTTCAACGCAGACCGTTCCTGACATCTGCACTGATGATCTGTTTGATCCAGCTCAAGAGTTTACAGTTGAAATGGAGTATATAAATTTTATGTACTGTATTTCTATTTTATTTTTCGTGTCCTATATTTAGTCGCGAACTTGTTATTTATTTTAGTGTTCCTGAGGATGTCATTAGTCGAAAGCTCTTGAGCACCATTTGGTGCTTCCTTCGTGGTTATTTCATGATATATATATATATATATATATATATATATATATATATATATATATGGAATGTAATAACATATTTTCAACTCATTACAGTTTGTTATAAAAAGCTTCATTAAAATAACAGATGTCCTTATTTTTAAATTAAAGATTAGTTTCAATTAGTAATAACTAATTAATAATTAAAATTCTGGAAAAATCCTTCAATATTATGGTAAAAATCCTGTTCTGATATTTCTATTAATTAATTTTATAAAAACCCATAAGTTCATTTTCAAATGTGAAGTTAATTGTCATTTTCTCTTAAATGGACCACAAACCACGAACTTCCCTGAGTGGTTCGAAGGTATTTGAGGGTTCACCTTGTAAATCTCTCTTCCTATATATATATATAATATATATATATATATATATATAATATATATATATGGAAGTGTATGTTATAGGCAAAGAGTGGGAATCATATTAAATTTTATAATAATCAAGATCCTTTTGCAAGTGTTAATTATTTTTATAAAATTCATAATAATCACATTTTGATGTGTAAAGCTATCTGTCAGGGGCTCGGTTCCCAGTGTGCCCAGCTATTCATCCGTCCTCACAATAAAGAATATATCAGAGTATATGTGAATGAATAGATTTACTGCTAATTGTCATTCTATATTTTCTCTTAAAGGGGACTCAAATTTCTACTTTACGTATATATTCCGAATTTATTTCGACTAACTCGAATGATATAGTCGCGTCGACAGACGATCTATACAAATCAAAGTATCTGTTTTAGAACTACTAAAGTTGATATTTATGAGTATGTATATATATATATATATATATGGGAATGAACTCAGAATGGTCCCCTGAGGTCTTTTATGATACACACAGACCGTGCATGGAACAAGGAACTCTTCTGGGATAATTAAACCCATTATAGTCCGAATAAGTAATGGTAAATGACAAATACCATAGTTTTTCTTTTTCATGACGCTAGACCGACTTCGGCAACGGGTCACTCGCAAAGAGGTCCCATAAATATAGCTTCCCTCACCAGCTATCTGCAAAGCAGACAGGATCCAGCTTTGGAACATGGATCTAGGGTTTAAAGCAGCCTAGCCCTGCTACATTTAGAACCTCAATATAAGCAAAAGACTCGCTGCCTTCACGTCAGATTGAATACATCAAAGAAAAAGGGCTAACTATTATATTTTTAGCCAAAAACCAAAACTTAAACCCCAACTGGCAGAATTGAGCGTCCATTTTTCAAGGCACATAACATGTCCGTTTCAAGATGGGAATGAACTCAGAATGGTCCCCTGAGGTCTTTTATGATACACACAGGTCTTTTATGATACACACAGACCGTGCATGGAACAAGGAACCCTAGATCCATGTCCCAAAGCTGGATCCTGTCTGCTTTGCAGATAGCTGGTGAGGGAAGCTATATTTATGGGACCTCTTTGCGAGTGACCCATTGCCCAAGTCGGGCTAGCGTCATGAAAAAGAAAAACTATGGTATTTGTCATTTACCATTGCTTATTCGGACTATAGTGGGTTTAATTATCCCAGAAGAGTTCCTTGTTCCATGCACGGTCTGTTTGTATCATATATATATATATATATATATATATATATATATATGTACTCTCGGTATTTTTGATGAAAAACAAGTGGCTTTTTATTATTATTAAAAAAGGTTCAGAAAAATGTATGAACTAACTAAATTAATTTAAAAATTTCTGTCTACAAACGCATCCTTTCGCCTTAAAGGACCGATGAGGAACTAATTCGTGTTATAGAATCTTTTCCTGAGAGTTTTGTAGAAACTCAAGTCGCGGACAGCGATCTGAATAGGGAGGTCGAAGTGTTACAGCACACCAGAGCCAACGAATGTCAGGTCGTCGGGGAAGTAATGTAAGCTTTTTCTTTTTCTTGTGTTTCGGGTAAGAACAAGACTCAATGTATTTTCATTAATTTATTAAATGGTAGAAATATAAGGAATGTTATATAAAATAGTACAATTTTTATATTCAACTTAAATTAGTTACAGAATTAGCATCCATTACATTTTAAATAAGCTACAGAGCACAAGACTAACATTATTGGAGACATCTTATATTTTACACAATATTGTTGCAATTACTCAAGTTAAATTTTGTGTATATATACGCGTAAAACATCACACAATACATCGAGTGCGCACAAACGAAAAACGTTTTTATCTGCCTGCATACCGACTCATCATTCCGGTCAGTGTGACACGGGTCGAATAATTAAAAAAAAATGTATAAATTCCCTTCCACGTGCCAAGTGTAAGAGAAATGAAAGGCAGTACATGCCGCAAGTATTACTAAAGTATCCCTGGAATCGGTAAGGATTCCAGACAATTTTGGGGATATGCATCTGTTTGAGAAATTTTTCAATAATAATCATGCCAAGGATGAGTCCCCATCGAGTTAAAGTAGTACATTCTTTCCCTATTTTTAAAGTAGATAGCTATCCAATGAATCACTTCGCCACCAATAACATCTGTGTTCACAATAAGTGCGCGCAGTGTCTTGTAGTTAGTAAATTCAATGTTTCATTCTTCGCAAACACACTGATAAATTTGCAGCGTGTGATTCTGTCACTATTCATTATTCTCTAGAGTGTATTCGCATCCATTTTAAAAGTCAGTGACTACACTCTTGAATCTGTCAATTTCTATTAGGGCCAGTGACTCGAGGTATACTAGTACACTAATAGGGGCGTCTATCGGCTTGGCGAATTCGAATCTGACTGAAATGTTTCCAGTCTGCTGTGGACTTAAGTGTGTATTTACTCTAGCAGATAAGTTAGGAGTGATGTCAAACGGATAAATATTAAATTGATCGATGAATTCTTTCTGCGTCACCCCCAATTCCTAGCTTATCACAAGCATCGGCGATATTGGCAAGATTACTATAAGCTCTCGAGCAAAGCGGGAACACAGCATCTGAGGACTAGTCCGTTTCCAATGTCCGCCCCCTCAACGACATGCCATTGACGTATAACGTTAAATTTTTAAGGCCGAAATTCTCGAATTTAAAGAGGTTCTTTTTATATTTCCCATTCACAGAAGCGTGGTCCTGCATACCAATTAATAACCTTCTAAGTAGAGCTCCCAGGACGGTGTTTTCTATCTGTTTCGATGCCAACCCTGCGGGCACGTGTATAGTTTGATCTGTACTCTGTTAATTGGGTATTTTACTGTGGCATGTAGTAAATTTTTCTTAATTTCTATTTGTTTTGGCAAACTTAGTTTTACTCGACGTACACGAAGGTATGTTTCCATAAAATGAACGTATTTGTCATCGCATGCCATTCCATCTGAATGTGCTATACGTGTCCATGCAGCTTGGATAAAAAAAGTAAGGGCCTGAGCTGGGTATCACAAATTCTATAGGAGCACTCGTGAAACTAATTGTGTTTAATGGGTTAATCGTAATAAAGTCACTGTGCTCAATAGAAACTTGGGTTGGAGGCACGTCAAAGAGGGACAGCTCCGATTTACAACATTGTGAACTACACGGATGGATGAAGCGTGCCATGACGAGCTAGAAATAGTACCACCTATCTCGACAAGTAGTAAGCAACCTATGATTCATGAGATTAATGTCCTTACCTTATATCAGTTAAAAAATTTATCAACCATAGGTTTCACTCGCTTCGAACACTCCTTTTTTGATGTCCTTTTATGTTTAACGCCAAGTGCTGGTATTCCCTTCTTCTTCTAGCAGGCAGCCCTCTTCTTCCCACCACCACGCATTTTTCTCTTTGCATCTTTGATGATTTCGTCCCGTGTACGCTTTAAGTGCTTTTTTAGAGTTCCTTTAGGTCTAGCCCCCACTATTATGTTTTCTACCGTGTTAAAACCTGATTGTAATGCTTTCCTCCCGAGATATCTGGCACCCCTCTTCAGCAAGAGGACAGCCACGCTGGTATCTCACCTCCTCGATAGACTATGAAAGACCTTCGTTCCATTATAACTCAGTGTGACGAAAGTGGAGCTTCACTGTTAAGCTCCCATTACCGAATGGGAAACTTTTCCACTCAATCGTTCTTATTTATATTGAGATAGTGGTTAATAGATTAGTCGCGACATTCACATAATGAGGTTTGTCATATGTAATGCTCAAGCTCTGTCCTCTATGAATGGGAATGTGTGTGATACGAAGCAGGTGCGCTTGAGTATCTCCAACAATCTGTTGCTCCACAATATTGCTGCAAATATAGCACATGTCTAAGGGTGGATAGCCATCACCCAATTTCTACAATTTCAGCTGATCCATAAGGCTGGACAAATCCTGTTATACTTCGTGAAAGGTATCTCTTTGGAGGGCTGATCCATATCGCCCCTAGATTATAATTTTGAACAACCCTTTGTCTTTAATATTTCTGTTAGCTTGTGATTTTAGGGTCAGAATGTGTGCAGGGGATACTTTGTTTACGATTTCGTATACTAAACTAGCCGTAAGATTTGAGCCCTTTAAACTAACGTTTAAATCTCTCACAACGTCCTCGGCCGCACCATAACGGCCCGGGCCTAGTGTTAGTACTGTAGTGTAATACCGTGCATCCCATTCCGCGCGGTACGCATGATTTCATCCCGAATTATCCCGGCTTTTTCACACTCATCAAGGTCTCTAAGAACCGTAAAAACGGTTTCTTTATAATCAGTACTTAAAAAGAGGGTGTCCAACTGAATTTAGCATATCCCCACCTCATACGGATCACGACCCACTTCAACTGGCCCACGTAGTTGTGTTACAAATTTGGCCAGGGTGTTGTTAGGATGTACAGAGAGAGAGAAGAGACGGTAGTGTGAAGTCGAAATCGTTAGGCGACATGTTGCATACTATTTAAGCTTCATTATTGCATCAGCTTCTATATAGGTGTTGAAGCTTTCTGGGTTGAAGCATTCTGATCCTTTGCTGCCTAAAATTTTTTAAATTTTAAACACGTTTTTCCTAAATTAAATGTCACTTTCTGCAACTCCTCGCCCTAAAAGCTTCCTGCGATCTCTCCCTGCATTCAAATCTTCAACGTAATACAGCATTATCTCGCCTTTAGGTCTCATAGCCCTAACTTTAAAAATATCACGTGTCCAACCTTGCTCAAATCACTTCGCGAATTTATTACCCGTACGCGACAGCCTTACATAATAATTGATTTTGAAACGTGTAGTGTGGCATGGTTCTACGAATACCTCTTCTCACCTCACGCTCTGTGTGTGTGTACCTCTTTCTAAAACCTCGTTAGATGTTGTCCCAATCGTGCGATGGTGTGAACGGTTGTATGATGAGGCCAGTGATTCCAGAATGTCTGTATATCTGTATGTGTTTTTATGTGTAAAATAACGATGCATGTGTTCCTTTATGATACGTTGAACTCTTTCAGCTAAAGAGGCCTTATGTATAGAATTGCTAGTGTAGTAGCTGATATTAAACTCTGTCAGCCTGTTCTGAAAAGCTCTGTCTATAAATTCTTTCCCCATATCCGTAAAAAAATAGCCAGGAATCCTGTTTTCTTTCAACACCAGCGTTTTTGTGGCTTTAGCAACTGTTTCAGGCGTTTTATTTTTCAGAAGAATTAGCCACAGATATCTAGAGAATATATCTATTATGAATAGGATGTAGCGGTAGCCATCATTATACAGTGAATCTCTTTGCATGTCTGCTAAATCCACTTGCCAAATAGAGTCAATTGATGCCGCTGTTGTCTTGGCTGTTTTAAACCTTTTTCACCGGCTTATGAAGTGTATAAGCATCGTGCTTCCGCAAAAACCTCTCAACATCTTTTATCCCTACTCCATCATTATAAACACCTCTGTACAGTCTATCACCGCCTCCGTAGGAGGCTGGGATAGAAATATCATAATAGCGTCTTCTTAATATGTTAGCGATTTGCGTATTTTAGAGGCACGTGGAGAAGGTTGACCGTTGTTGATTGGTCTCTTCTTTCTCCTGTTCAGAGGTGCTACCTCTGGGGGTGATGGCGTGCTCAGTTTTGGCACATGCGAGGCTTGCTCCAAGTCTTTTAACCTGTTCAGATTTCCTATCAATGTTTAGGGGACATTTATTTGTTGTAGTCTTGCTTTAATATACTTCCATCCTGATGGTGAGGGTCTGTCCCACTTTCTCACCAGATCACGGATGATATCGACGATATTCGATCCCTGTACCTTTGTTCCTTCCACAATGATCTAGCATGTATCTCTCCACTGTATGATGGGGTCCTCACTCAATAGAGTATAAGGACTTAAACCCTTATTCCTCAATGTATGTGGGAGGGTGCTTTTTAATACATGCTCGATATGTTGTGGGGCCTACCCGTTATTCTTTGGTTGGTTATCTCTAGCGTCGGACCTAGGTCCGATGTCGCCATGCTCATCGTTGTCCGCGCTGTGGTTAATAACCACGGGGATCTCTGTCGGCTTCTTATAATTTTCGTACTACTGAAGAAATTTCTGCAGAGCTTCTTGGTATAAGACTCTATTCTTATCAGGTAACTTTTCACTGTTTAATAGGGCTAACAATTCGTTTCCATTCTTTTAAGCCTGCTTTTACAGGGTTCTAGCACAGTGTCTGGAATGTTTGGGCTTTGCAGTAAAGCATACACCTCGTGTTGAATCCCTACCACTTTCTTCATTATATTAATCTAGTCAGTAAAGTCCCCAAAACTGAAAATAAGATGGGGAGGAATGACCCCCCTCTTTATATAATAATTGCTTTTTTCTTCCTTACAGTATGACTTTTACGAGCTTGTAATGGCGTAGGCGATCCTTCTTAGTGGGTTTCATTGGTACATTACATTTTATAACGTTAAGACAGGTTTCACAGATGCATTTTCAAAAGTCAGTCAATATTTTTAACAAAAATCTGTTGCAATGCCCGTGGCAGTCGATTATAGATTTTTATTAATTCATGGTATTTCTTTAGCCTCTTTGTCATTCTGGAATATACACCGTTTCAGGCTCGTTTGGGAATATATTTGTTCTAAGAAGCACTCTAAACGTGTTTCGCGGGTGAATGTCAGAAAGTAAGTATCCGTAACGTCGACTTGTAGCATCTTTATAAACTTCCAAAAACTCATTACGCTGATTCGGGAACATTTGATTAGCTAATACCCAATTTGTGACACATCTCTATGTTGCGTGAATAAGACTAGATATTGTGTATTTAACGACACATCGTGCATGTATCTATTTTTGAAAAATAGATTCTGATTGATGAAGAATACGCTTATGTTAAGGTGGTGGGAGAACACCACTTCCAACATGAGATCGTCAATTACAATGACTGTATGTTCATTTTCCTCTAACGAATTAACGTCATATACACCCTCGTGGAACAGAATATCATCTTGTACTCGTTGAATACTGTTTGCTACATCTAATAGCACCATATAACTTCGTGCACAAATTTTGAGAACATTTCTACCTTATCTTTAATGATTTTAAGCATAAAATGTTTTACCACAACCTGTAGGGCCAGATATAATACACGTGGACGGGCTCGTGAACTTGAATTTTTCTACGGAATCCATCTCTAACACGTCACACTCCTAAGTGGCTCATTTACAAAATATATAAAAATTTAAGTGGTGTTACTTATATTCTACAGTCTTGTTTTTCCTCTTCTTCCACAGAACCGTGAATGACAGTGTAGTTGTGGTCACTGACTCCATCCCCGCTGACGAACACATACCAGCAACAACTGTAGCACCACTACGCGATAATTAAAAGCGGAGTTAGGTATAAAGCTTGCCAGGAGTGAACCGGCTGTTAGACTCCCAGTAATAGAGCCCCAACCCTCTACGTCTTACGACACAACCAACACACTGGTTCCTTCCTCAAATAAAAATACGTCCCCTTATTCCTGTTGAATTCCGGGCACATCCACAACAGCAGCAGCTTGTCGTTCTGTAGAGGATGATATAACATTCGAACTTGTGCGCACCGCCACCCCCACCCCAGCCCTGAGTAGAAATCGGTACGGAGTCAGGGTTGACCCTGGATCCCTGTATAGCAATGGTGATGAACACGGTCTGCGACGCGTAGTTGAAAGTGTTGTGGAGTTTGCCCTTCAGAACCACGAAGAACGTGAAGTCAGGACGAGGCTGTCCTTCGGGTTCGGGTCAGATGACAGGGATGTAGATGATTTTTGGGTACTAATACCATTCAGAGGCTTGGCCGCTGTATATTTTGAATATATATTAGGCTGTATAATGCAGGCCTCTCAAAGTAGTACAGCCTTCAGTATGTAGAACTTTACGGTAGATACTCACCGTGTATTCTGTGTTGCGGGTCATAGTACCACACCTTATACCCTTAACTTCAATTCTCCGGTTATTTGCAGGCTGTATATAGACACCAAGGGTGGTTGCGGCTTTATAGCAGCAGTCTTAGCTCATATGTTTCCTGTGCTAAATACACGGGCCCAAAAAATTTGGTTGCCTACGGTTGTGCAGCGTGCCCGTAAACTATCTTCAAATTGCAAGCTTGAGTTTGACTGTAATATGGGTCCTGAAGAACTGAGAAGGGTAGAGGAGGAAATGAATGTTCATATAGGTGTATTTGGAATGGATGATCGTCGTAGGACTGTGTATGTTTTTAAAAGCTGTGTGAGAGATCGTATAAGATCCCTTTTATTTTAGGACTGTCAAGAGCAACGTATCTCCCCATCCGTAATATAAGGGCTCTTTACGCGAGTTATGATAAAAGTCGAAAATATGGAAGGCATCATGATTTGTGAAAAGAGTGTACCGAATTTGCGGAAGATATAGTGAAATATTGCAAGGATTGCCACATGGTATGTGAGAAGGGCAAAAGCTCCAAATGTGAAAGCCGTGTAGTTCAAGCTGAGAAGAGGGAATAAAATGTGTGTAGACGTACATTTTTCAATAATTGTTTTTAGCTCCATAAGTCAATTAGCACGTGCAGGAAAATGAGAATCTGTGAATGTGGTGTGTTTCATATGATGGATAATTAGGGGAAAGTCACGCATAAATGTGATGAAATTCACTGTCCTACATGCCATGAGAAATATAAGGCAGGTGGTATAAAGCATGTATGTTATATGAAAGATGCTAAGCCTAAAAATAGCCCTTGTATAACTGTGTACTACGTTATAGAAACATAGACGGCTGCTGAAATCAAAGAGGTTATCCCACATCTACTTGTAAACCAGACCATCTGCGATGAGTGCATGGAAGCTGAGTGTGATGAATGTCACAAATGTGGTAAACGGACAAACGTTTTTAAAACGACCGCACAAGACAGCCCTGTGAAACTCTTTGTGTCCTATACTGTCACGTTAGCGGACAAGTTCAAAAAATGACTGTGTATATTCTTGCTTATAACGGGGCAAAATATGGCACACAAATTTGAGCACGAGTCATCTGAGATATTTAAAGGCGATCCCTTAAAAGAGGAAAGAAACTTATACAGATGCAAATAAGAGGTAATGTACAGTTTGAAGACACTATTATTCACATTTTGTAAATTAGCCAAGATACCCAAAGTAATTGGCGTAGACGCAGAAGTTTCAAAAGGGTATTTCCCTTACACTTTCCTCACTACCGACACTTAAATTACGTAGGACTACCTCCCCCGAAACATTACTTTAAATACGCCACCATGAATGATAGTGAGCGTGATGATTTTACCGCTACTACAACAGTTTTAATGAAGATAATAATTACAATGTGTCGAATGTGAGCGTTATTGCGTGAATGATGTGCGCGTGCTTAGAGTACGTTTCGAGGCCTTTAGAAGTATGTAAATAGACTGATTGAACTACAATCCGCTGCAAGTCGCATCCACGATCGCCTCAGAGTGCTTCACAGTGTTCAAGAACAATCTCATGCCTAAAGACACCTTAGCCGTCATTCACAGAAACAACCCAAACATTTATGGACAAAAGGCTATTTACTGGCTCATACATCTAGAGGAGCAAACTGGTGTATACATAAAACATGCCCGCAACACGGGGGAAGTACCCATTACGGTAAATGGTCGTTTTTTTGGGTGGATGGTCTAAGCGAAAACCGTGCCACTGGTGAGAAGACTGTGTACTCTTTTAACGGTTGCTGGTGGCAGAGATGCCCTCGTCCTGAGTGTGGAATCGTAGGAGATATCTACGTAGATCTCCTACCGAAAGTCTTTCATGGACCCGCACCAGCGATCAGCTTATAGGCACCCAGTTCATTCACAAGATCTTGTGGGAACATGAATATGATGCACGGATGGAAACAGATGGCCAGTACAGTGAAGAAATTAACACGATCAAGCGCTCAACGGTGTTGTTTCCTCTGAAATGCGGTGATGGCTTGTTCGGAGGGGTACAAATCCGTTCAAGCTATACTTTCCGCGTACGGAGGGCGTGAAACTCCATTACTACGACTTCTGCTCTTTATACTTCTACATGATGAAGAACAATCCGTACCCTATAGGAGCACCTGAAAAGTTGGTGGGACTATTTCGGTCTTTCTTTCATAGACATGCTTCCCTCTCCCCGACTTATGGCTGTCGATCTTACCCGTCTTTATAGATCACAAGCTCATGTTTCCCCTGTGCGTGAAGTGCGCAAGGAGAACAATGGAACTTGTAATACACAACCAACCAGCGGAAGATCAGAGGCGTATATACAATCCCTGAGCTGTCCCTAGCGATTCGCCATGGCTACAGAATATTGAAAATATATGAGGTGTGGAGGTTCCAGAAGCTACCCAACCTTTTCACGCTGTATATAAACACTTATTTGAAGGATAAGGTAGAAGCATCAGGGTATCCGCGAGGAGTTGATACCGAAGATGAAAAATCGGCTTATATTCAGCGTTACCGTGAGCGTGAAGGGATACAGCTTGACCGTTCTCAAATTGTAAAGAACCCAGGCAAGCGCTTTAGTGCAAAGTTGTCTAAATAGTCTTTGGGGAAAATTTGCACAGAATACAGGCAAGGGAAACGTTCATCTAGCCCAAAGTTATAACGAGGTGTGGATTATGCCAATGCTCCCGATAAAGAGGTCATGGAGATCGTGAATTTAGGTAATACGTACATAATAAAGTACAACATTACCGAATTGGTCACAGATACCTCACGTGTTACAAAGTCCAGAGCTGGGCACTTGCGTTTTTTTGCGCGTTTTTTTGCGGTACTGCGGTACTGCGGTACTACTACCGCACTACCAAACCGGTACCGCATAACGCAGTACCGCAAAGGATCGCTGAAAGTACAGCAGTACCGCTACCGCATTCAAATTTCCCGCGGTACTTTCCGCGGTACCGACCAACACGGTAGTACCGCAGTACCGCAGTACCGCAAAAAAAACCGCAAGTGCCAAGCTCTGTATAATACAAACATACCTGTAGCCAGCTTCACAACCGCATACGCTTGCATCAAACTTTAGGGTCTATTGTATTCTCTTGGGCGAAGGGTTCTGTACGTCGACACAGATAGTATGATATTCACAGAGGGAGGGTGAATACATGCCGCCTATTTGGGTATTCCTCGGAGAATTGACTGATGAGATCAAGGATGAGTATGGTGACATCGCATACGCCGATTCTTTTTCTCAACAGGTCCAAAAACTTATGGGGTACGCTTAACTAGGCATCACGCTTAACTAGGCGAACCGACGGATCGTTAAATTTGAATCGTTGAAGGAGCTAGTGTGCTTGGAAGATGAGCGTGCCCAACCGCCCTAACCAACCGTCCAAACCATAACCCTTGATTGTTATATATGTGTGTCTATTTTCTTGTTAATGATATGTATATTTTCCTTATTACACGTATTTGAATATGTATATACCATTATACCTTGAATAATTCGATAATATGTTTATTAAATAAATCGTGCTTCAATTAGCGTTTCATTTTCTCCTTTGTGTGTGTGTGTGTGTGTGTGTGTGTACAGGAAAAGTCCTAAGCTCCGCCAACTGTATGACCGATAAAAGGTCACGTGACTCCTGGTACTGCCTGAGCAATCTCCATCCCTGCGTGCTCAGTTGACTGCTACATGCCCTGGGCCTCAGACGTGTATTTGAAGATTCTCACGTAGAAGAAAAATAGTGATGGCTACCTTTGCTATTGTGTGCTCAACGTTTATGAAGTGGTGTTCGGTAAAGTCTATAGATTGGGTGAATACTGAAAAACTCCTATGCACTACCTCCTTTGATAAGCAATACAGGATTCTGTAGCACAAACGATGTAATGGACTATGTTTTGGACTAAACTGCGTAAAACCTTACATATACCGTGAAGTGAAAGAAACAACACGTGCAGAAGAGAAGCAACGGGTATGGTGAGTGTCTTATTGATGAGTGGTTAACAAGTGGCATTATGTCATGTTGAATCATACCGAGTACTCGTATCTGCAGCTAAGAGGAGTATCGCTTGCTCAGCAAAAAGGATAAATATGGACAAATGTTCCTCTCAAATAGTGCACCGGAGTGTTAATAAAATGTTTAATTCGTGGAAATCCCCCTGAACAAAAATGTCTGGTGCGCATTCTGGGGAATGGGAGTGATAAAACATTAAAGCCAATATTACTTCGTGTGTCGCAGATGCAAAAATTATCTAAACGATTGCCCAGTATAATGGGGTACATTCATTTTGGAACAAACCTGTACACGAAACATTAACGCTTGGGATGACTCACTCGTGTGACTCGTTTCCCACACCTGTCTCCGAGCCAAACCGCGCACCGGCTGCTCATAGTCATCTCAGAGCTTGAACCGACTGGACGTGCACTCCTAACAATAGAATACGAAGGAGCTTCCTTTGAGCAGCATTCTAAATGCCGTATACGATGTGTCCGTGACGAAGTCATTGCGTGTGTTCAGGCGTAAAACCGGCGCCATTAACTATGTACTTGAAACTACTTGTAGACAAACAAACTCTGGTAAACGGAATATTGTTTATTTAAGTGTTGAGGAGATGAATAGAGTCTTTGTAATAGTTGAGAAGTGGAGCGAGAATCGTTATAAAATACCTGGAGGTGTAGGTACAAGAAGAGAAAAGATTAGTGATATGCCATTGTTTGTACATTGTGTATAAATAGCGATCAGCCATGCATTGATATACGACTGATGTGGGAGAATGCATCTGCTAATAACGTTCTTGTCCCCACGCGAAACCGTTTCATCCTCAACAGAATGTTTGAAATCGTCGGTTTCCGTAAGCTAAAGCCTATATTAGACGCACGTGTTACGGATGTGGTTTATTTTGAAACTGTTCTTGAATACGCATATTCCGCTCTGCTCGACGGGTTTACCGAATGTAGGAATCAACATGGCGAGAATGGTCTAGAAGTGGATGCTTATTTAAATGGTTTAGACTCTTCGAAATATCATGAACTTTGGTACGAAGGACTTGAGCGGTAGAGGGCTGAGCTCACCTACACCGTTCACCCTGAAGAACTATTTCTTTATATCAGAGATGGGAAATCGGATCGGATTCGAATCGATAATCGGAATTAATCGATATTTTTTGAGAAATCTGAATCGAAAAAAAATTCGAATCGAAAAACGGGCGCGGATCTGAATCGAAATTTTGATCCGAATCGAAAAGAAACGATGAATCCGAATTCGAATTCAAATCGATAAAAAATATGGATCCGGATTTTAAAAATTTGGTTATAACTTATAAATAACTTATAAGGCTTATTAACGTTTCCGGTTTCACCACAGGTAAAGACTGACCTTTCCGAGAATCTGTTTGCTCGGACAAAAATCATACTAATCCTATACTCCATCCATTAAGGTGCTAATCCTAATCCTTAAATTTTGGTATTGTTCGAGAGTGACAATTTCACACGCTCCTCAAAGAAATAACCTTTTGCCTTCGAACATTGAAAATATCTTAGTTGTCAGGGCTAATTTTAATTTGTAAATTTGTATCTATACAGTGGATATATTTCTTGAAGTATTTTTATCATATTTTAATTTTTATGTATGCTATAATTAATATTTCTTGTATATATGAGCCTTAATTGTTTAATAAATTAGCTTATATGAATGATTTTTTTTTGCACCTTATTAAGAGTAAATCTAAAGTTATTACTTAGATCGTTAATAGACTGAGAATTATCTGTATTATTTATTAAAAATGAAACTTATTAATAATAGCCACCCCTTGACTAAAACAACGATGATAGGTATAATTTTATTAAATGAACTCATAAAAATCAAGAAAAATTAGGCTTGGATCCGAACCGGATTCGAATCGGGTCGAAATCGAAAAAGAAATAATCCGAATCGGAAAAAAATTCGAATCGATAAAAACCGAAAAATTTGAATCCGAATTCGAATCTATATTTCTAATTGCGTGAAAATCGGATTCGAATTTGAATCGAAAAAGATTTCGATTTCCCATCCCTGCTTTATATAATGAGCAGCTGTCGCTATGACTTAGATTATTTCAACTGCCGATATGCTTTGTGAAGAAGAGTTCACGGTTGAAAAGCTCGGATCGGTAAGAATAATCCCTCGACTGGAAAGGAGTGTTCATAAACTTGAATTTAATAATGATGTTGTGGCTAACGACGCACTCCTTGTGCGTGCGTTTGATTGTATTCTGTCCGTGTTTAAATAGAGTGATAACTTGTCAACCGAATGTAAAGTGGGCACAAAAATAGTCTTCAACGAATTGAAGGCCCTTTACATCGAATATAGGTATCCGCATACCTTGAGCGGTGAAATAATGTTAAATTGTATTTATTGCATTGTGCAAAGCAACAATCTTTACAGCATCTAACTGTAGATGCGATCACGTCCGAGTTTAGTATTTTAGTTAAGCGCAGTAGAACATACTGTGTATATAGATTCTTCCTGTACTATTATTATTTTGATGCTTATATATTAATTTTTAATGTATATTTATTTTCTATATATTTGTTAAAATTTTATTATTATTATTGTTATTATTTAATATAAATATGTATGTAGATTTCTCCTGTACTAATATTATTATTTAAGAATGTGCTAGGGGCACTCAATATAATTTTCCCCACCATTTTTTCTTAGTTAAATAGGCCATGGGGCTAAAAATGTCTTTTGGGTCGTAAGTTTGAACTTTCTGCCTTTCACATAACCGGATTTTTCCAATTTGAATCTCCTTTCCTTGTATAAAACCGCTTTTAAATGCCCTTGTATAAAACCGACAGTTAACGCAGTTTCGAAAATGGCGTCTGACAGTGATGTCCGTCGTAAACAGAGAGCTCTTAACCGCAGAGAAGGAAACAGTTGGAAATATTCGCAAACGTCTACAAAACGTTTACGGAGATGCTGTTGTTGATCGAAGCACAGTTGGACGCTGGTTTAAACGTGTGAGATCATCGGAGAGAGGGAGAGCCAGCCTCGGTTTTGAGCCACGCACCGGTCGCCCGGCATCGGCTCTAACATTTTACACTGTGCAACGTGCTAACGTCTTCATTTGATCAAATCAGCGCGTCACATACAAGGAGCTATCACTGGAGCTAGGAATTAGTGAAGGAAGTGTGAATACGATAATTCAGCAACTGGGATACTCAAAAGTGTGCTCACGGTTTGTTCCTCGCGAACTGACTGAAGCTCACAAAGCCTAAAGAAAAGAAATTGCTTCTGAGTCGTTGGTTTGATACGAGACAGAAGGGGATAACTTCCTTTCACGAATTGTGACTCGGGATGAGACTTGGGTATACCACTTTGAACCTGAAACAAAACACCAATCCATAGAGTGGAATCACGCAGAATCCTCACGCAAGAAAAAGTTCAAAATGGCTCCCTCTGCAGGAAAGGTTATGGTCACCACCTTCTGGGCCATGAAAGCGGTGATTCTTGTGGACATTATGAAGAAAGGTCAAACAATCAACTCAGAGGCATATATTGCTACCCTACAGAGACTCAAGAGACGTATAAAGCGAGTTCGACCGGAGAGAAAACTCGAAGACATCCTTCTTTTGCACGATAGCGCAAGACCACACAACAGTTTGCAAACAAGAGAGGCCATCACAAAAATGCGCCTCACTGTGTTACCCCACCCTCCATACAGCCTGGATCTGGCACCTTCAGACTTCCATTTGTTTGGGCCAATGAAGGATGATATTCGTGGAAGAAAGCTTCAGAGTGACGATGAGGTTGTTGAGGAGGTTAAGAAGTGGCTCCAGCGGAACCATGCGGGCCTTTACCAGTAAAGAATAAGGGCCCTTGTTTCGAGGTGGAGGAAGCCGTTGAAAAGGATGGAGACTATGTGGAAAAATAAAAACTTTTAAAAAAGATATGTAACTACTTGTGTAAAAAAATTCTGGAACTTACAAGGAAACTTGGAAAGAAAAAAAAAAGGTGAGGCAGAATTTATTGAGTGGCTCTCGTACATGGAAAAATGATTGAAGAACTGGTACCGAACCTCAAGCTAAACCAACCCAAACAACGCCGCAAAATAAGAAAAGTAGACTGTATAGTGTTTCCAAATTAAAGGCTCAACAAGGGACCTCTTCAACATTGAAGGAAAACAGCTTGGTTGTGAGGGGGACAAGATTTTTCAACCACCTTCTAAAGGACCTCAGAAACGTGACAGGGGTCAGAATTGAAGTCTTCAAAAGAAGACTAAATGCCAGGCTGAGGACGGTACCAGATGTGCCGGTTGTACCTGGCTATGTGCGGTGGAGAGCGCAAGAAAGCAACTCGCTTCTTCACGAAGCCAGGCCTAGAGACGGGGCCACCAGCTTGACCTACGTGTGAATTGAGACCAACTACGGAACTGCTACGAATTACGAGGTATATAACCACATGCAATAACTACTCAGACAAAAGGAGAAGTGGTACTGCGATTTGTTATTAAAATAGCAGATTATTATAGTGAATAATAATAATAATTACAACCGGCGCCAAGCAAGGTTCCATAACATGTCCAGAACATAGCTTAAACTTTTTTGGCTTGTACCACGCCTGACAAATTCATCTCGCTGTTTGCACCCTTACCTTTACGTTCAGAAGGCAGTAAAAGGACAAATTTTGAAACTTGAAAGCACATTTTACAAACGGCGTCTACGTCAAATAGCGATCTGTGAAAGTAATTCACACGAAACAAACAGATGTGACATTTTATGTATCTTGTATAACACCTATTGTCGGTGGAGCCCGGGCTCGTCAGGGAACCTAGGGCATGACGCCACTGTTACTGACTGTGAATTTACAGAGCTGGGCACTTGCGGTTTTTTTTGCGTTTTTTTGCGGTACTGCGGTACTGCGGTACTACTACCGCACTACCAAACCGGTACCGCATAACGCAGTACCGCAAAGGATCGCTGAAAGTACAGCAGTACCGCTACCGCATTCAAATTTCCCGCGGTACTTTCCGCGGTACCGACCAACACGGTAGTACCGCAGTACCGCAGTACCGCAAAAAAAAACGCAAGTGCCCAGCTCTGCGTGTGAAAGGGGTATTTTTTTCATGCAGGAAGGAGTGGCCAGGGCAAATGCCCGAAAAAGTGCTCCTCCCATAGAAGAAGAAGAGAGCCAAAATCAAGGGCCAGGGTTTTAGAGATGCCTAGACACTCTGCCTTTGAAAGATGGGAGGTTATAGACAGGAGGAAAGTTGAATTCAGGAAGATTGTTCCAGAGTTGACCGGTTGAGTAAATGAAAGATTGAAAATATCGATTAACCTTTGCATTAGATAGTTGGACAGAAAAGGAATGAGAAAGTGTAGAACGTCTGGTACTGCGTGCTCTCATTAAAGGAGGAAACATGCAGTTAGAGAGTTCAGAAGAGCAATGTCCGTTATGATAGCGATAGCAAAGAGAGAATGGGTCAACATTATGGCGAAGAGAGAGAGATTGAAGACTTAGGTTAGAGGCGGGTAACTGATGAGACGAAAAGCCTTTGATTCCACACAGTCAAGTACAGCTGTGTGGGTTGAACCACCCCACACATGAGAAGCATACTCCATACAGGGGCAAACAAGACCCCTGTGCAGAGACAACAACAGAGTGGGAGTGAAGAAACCACGGAGGCGGTACAGCATACCTAACCTCTTCGAAACTGTTTTAGAAAGAGAGTATATGTGATCTTTTCAGGAAAGATCACGAGAAAAGGAAATGCCAAGAATGTTAAGAGAAGAGAAAGGATTGAGTTATGTGTTGTTGAAGGTAAGGGATAGTCGTGTGGAAGGTTGTGACGAGTAGACAGATGGAGGAACTGAGTTTTTGAGGCATTGAAAGCCACAAGGTTTTCTCTGCCCCAATTAGATATAGCAGAAAAATCAGAGGTCAGGTGTTCCATAGCCATGCTCCGCGAATCATGGAGTGACTGTTGAGAGGGACGCTTTAGGAAGCGGGTGGAGAAGTGAAGAGTGGAATCATCGGCATAGGAGTGAATAGGACAGGAAGTGCGAATTAAAAGGGCATTAATAAATAAAAGGAAAAGAGTGGGTGACAGGACAGAACCCTGAGGAACATCCCTGTTAATAGCTTTAGGAGAAGAACAGTGACCGTCTACAACTACAGCTATTGATCGGCCAGAAAGGAAATAAGAGATGAAGGCACATATAGATGAATAGAAACCGAAGGAGGGCAATTTAGAAATTAAAGATTTGTGCCAGACTCTACAAAAGCTTTTATTATGTCTAGCGCAATAGCGAAAGTTTCACCGAAATCCTGAAAGAAGGATGACCAAGAGTCTGATAGATATGCAAAGATCGCCAGCAGAGCGTCCCTTGCGGAATCCATACTGACGATCTGAAAGAAGATTGTGAGAAGAAAGGTGTTTAAGAATCTTCCTACTAAGGATAGATTCAAAAACTTTAGAAAGGCAAGAAATCAAAGCAACTGGACGATAGTTGGAGGGTTGAGAGCTGTCACCCTTCCTTGGGACAGGCTGAATGAAAGCGAACTTGCAGCAGGAGGGAAAAGTACCAGATGAGACAAAAACGAAAGAGTTTGCCTAGGCAGTTGTCACCACAGAAGCATATTTCTTAAGAGCAACAGGAGGAACACCATCGGAACCATACGCCTCCCTAGAGTTGAGTCCAGATAGGGCAGAAAGAACATCTTAGGAAGAGGTTCTAATTTCAGATATAATAAAGTCAGAGGGGGGAGAAGACGGAGGAACAGCACCGGAATCGTCCAGGGTTGAATTTTAAGCGAAAGTTTGGGCGAAGTGTTCAGCTTTGTCAGGAGGAGGGAAAGAAGAGGAAGTAAAGTTGTTGAAGAGGTTCTTAGCTAGATGCCAGAAAGAGCGAGAAGAATTACAATTGGATAGATTTTCACATTTTTCTCTGATGAAGGAATTTTTGACGAGTCGAAGAACAGATTTTGCACGATTCCAGGAAGAAATATAAGCTGAGTGAGTCAGGAGTTGAATGGCGATGGGACCTTCTGAAAGCCTCCTCTCTGTTGCGGATAGCATTAGAACAAGTAAAGTTAAACCAAGGTTTATTTGCATTAGTAGTAGGAATAGAATATGGAATGTACGCCTCCATGCCCGAGAGGATCACCTCTGTGATGCGCTCAGCACACCCAGAAGGGTCCCGGTCACGGAAGCAGTAATCATTCCATGGGAAATCACAGAAGTATTGCCCAAGGCTCTCCCAGTCAGCGGCGCCGAAGTGCAAAGGCGCTTCCTTTGGGAGGATCCAAAGGCCGAATTGGAGCGATAGGATAGGAAACAGATATAAGATTGTGATCGGAGGAGCCCAACGGAGAGAAAAGCTTCGCAGAGTAAGAAGAAGGATGAGAGGTAAGGAATAAATCCAGAATGCTGGGCCTATCTCCAAGGAGATCGGGGATACGAGTAGGGTGCTGTACAATCTGCACTAGGTCATTCAAAATAGAAAAGTTGTAAGCTACGTAGTTCACCAGGGATGTCAGTGAAATGAGAGAAAAGCCAAAGGTGGCAGTGAATATTGAATTCTCCTAAAATGGAGATTTCAACAAAGGGAGAGCGGTAAAGAGTATATAGTAGAATGTATGTATAGTAGAATGTATAAGTAGAATGTATAGTAGAAGCCTGTTTGTTTGGTGTCTCAGCTTTAAAAGTCGCGTGATTGCCCCTGTATCTCGAAGAATAGTCCTCAAGGTTATGAATACATTGAAGGAAACGAAATAAAGCTAAATCAAACAGGCAATACAGTGGGAGTAAAGCAACACAAACAGAATGTGACAGAATCACCTTATTACGAGCTGTGAAGCATCAAAACTGCTGCATCTAAACTTTGTCCAGAACTTAACAAGAGTCTGCGAAGACCAGCAAAAGTAAAAACAATATTATGGGAACTGAAGTAAAGTCCCTCATAACACCATTCAATGCAAAAGCTCGAATGAAGTTGGAATTGAGGAGAATAATAAGAACATAACTATGCTTATAAGGTGTAGTAGTTTGACCGCAAAAGGAGAGAGTGCAATGCAATTGCAAATGTTGATCAATGTTGCAATGACTGCCAACCCCAGTGCCAACCCCAGGGTGCCAAAAAAAAAAAAAAAAAAACAGGGGGAGGGAAACTCCCCAAGCAAGCTGGGGAGTCCATCTAACCTCTTTGGGGGATAAGGTGGGGCGGCCTCACCCCCAAGGGGGTATACCTAACTTAAGAGAGAAAGGAGAGAGGTGTGTTCGCTTGGCAAGAGATGCACGTACACTCCCGACTATACGCCCATAAAAAATTACACACATAAAACTATATGCACGATTATATGCGGCCCGTTAGAGACCCGGTGAAGGTGCACAGCAATCCTTCCACACAAACGGTTGGTAGATAAATGGGAACCCTGGGTATCCCAGTGGTTAAGACGCTGGATTCCCCGTTCAACAGTAGGTCTAAGGTGGAGTGTAAACATCCTTCCACACAAATGGTTGGTAAATAAATAGGAACCCATGATATTCTAGTGGTTAAGACGCTGGGCTGCTGGATTCCCCGTTAAACTGTATGGCAAGACTCGGTCATGTTTGCCTCTTTATGTGTTTCTTTATTTCCCCCTTTCTCTCTCACTCTCACTCTCACACACACACTCTCTCTCTCTATATATATATATATATATATATATATATATATGAGGAATAAAACCACGAAGGAAAGGAAACACAGAATGGTGCTCAAGCGCTTTCGTCTAATGACATCCTCAGGAACACTGAAGTACATAAAGGGTTACAGCCTATATATAGGTTACAGAAAAAAAAAAAACTATACATACACATATATACATATACATATATATATATACAGGGCGTCCCAAAAAAATGTATACACACTTTAACAGCTGATAGCTCAATTGATGTTTCTTTCTTTCCAAGTTAAACCCATTAGAATTAATAATGGCAGTCTGACTAAGCTTTGAACAAAGGAAATTCATTCTAAAATGCTACTGGAAGTGTGAAAACGCAGTTGAAGTGCAAAGACAGTTTAGGAGAGAGTTTCAAACAGATCCACCAACGCGACTTACCATCACTCGAATTAGAGATAAGTGAAGCCGATGGAACTGTTCAGAATGTCCACAAGAAGCGTTCCGGAAGACCACGGACATCGACAAGCCCCACAAAGCAAGAAAGAGTACTGGAAACGTATCACCAAAGTCCAAGAAAATCTGTGCGGCAAGCCAGTCGTGAGGTAGGAATTTCAGAATCGTCTCTCCAACGCATTTTGAAGCGCTGTCAATGGAAAAGTTACATTCCAAGATTAGTCATGCTATTAATGAAGATGATCCGGACCGAAGAGTGGAGTATTGCGAGTGGTACTTGGCACGATGTGGATGTGGATTGGACGAAGGGTTTCGTAGAATACCCTCCGCGTTCACCAGACCTCACACCACTAGACTTTTTTTATGGGATACTTAAAAGACAAAGTCTACGCTATAAACCTGCAACAGTCGCTGAATTGAGAGCAGCCATTGAACGAGAATGCACACAAATACCAAACGAAATGTTTCGTGATGTTTGCGATTCCATTGCTTCGTGTTATCAGCAGTGCCTGGACCAGAACGGACGTCAGTTTGAAAACAGGCGTTGACAAAACAATTAAATAATGTCTGTAGATTCTATTACATTTTGAAAATGAAATGTATTTTAATAAACACTTCCTTTATAAGTATTTAAAGTGTGTATACATTTTTTTGGGACGCCCTGTATATATATATATATATATATACAATAAACGGAGAGAGAAAAAATAAAAAAATAAAAAATTATTAAACATTAAAGGATTGTGGGAGGAGCATACAAATTTGTATGGAAAAACTACCGATTTTTAGCACAAGATTAGCACAAGATCAAATTAATTGTTTCCAACCAATGTTATAGGAAAAAAAAAAAAAAAAATTTATACTGGAAATCTGCCCGGGTTTTAGCACTTTGCCCTTCTTTAGGTTCGATGTATATAAAAATAAATTTAAAAAAATACAAGCTATTTGAGTAGCATACAAGTTTACCAAAGATTTAGCGTTCTACCCTTCTTATCTAAATCTGTTTTGAAGGAATTCAAAACAACAGGATCGAGTTGAAAAAGACCTCTGCTTATGTTGAAGTTATTTGTGAGTTGGATAATGGCAGACTCAAGAATATTTCTATAAACAATGTTGCTAGAATGAAACAAAACTGAAGCAGTATTCCAATCAATACAGTGGGATAACTCTGACAAATGGATAAAAAGGGCACTGGACGACTGTCCTGTTCTAACGGAATATTGATGCTGTTTTATACGTGTGTGCAAATCCTTTCCCGTCTGACCTATGTAAAAGGAATCACATTCTTTACAACCAATTTTATAGATAATGCCTGAATTATTGGTAGGGCTATTTTTTACTATGATATTTTTCACAATATTGTTATATGAAAATACTACATTAAGAATGGCAAAATGCTAAAACCCGGGCAGATTTCCAGTATAAATTTGTATTTTTTATTTTTTTTTATTTTTTTTTTCCTATAACATTGGTTGGAAACAATTAATTTGATCTTGTGCTAATCTTGTGCTAAAAAATCGGTAGTTTTTCCTTACAAATTTGTATGCTCCTCCCACAATCCTTTAATGTTTAATAATTTTTTTTTTTTTTATTTTTTCAATCTCCGTTTATTGTATATATATATATATATATATATATATATATATATATATGTGTGTATATGTGTATATATATATATATATATATTATATGTATATATATGTGTGTATGTATAGTTTTTTTTTTTTCTGTAACCTATACGTATATAAGCTGTAACCCTTTATGTACTTCAGTGTTCCTGAGGTTGTCATTAGACGAAAGCGCTTGAGCACCATTCTGTGTTTCCTTTCCTTCGTGGTTTTATTCATCATAAATATTTTTCACGTGTTACTTTCGTGAAATAATTTTCATATATATATATATATATATATATATATATATATAATATATATATATAGTGGACCTGGTTTTTAGCCGGTTAAGGTGATAATGATTTAATTGTATGCTCGTGATTAATTGATGCAATGACTGATTGCTTATTAATGAAAGGCTGGGTTAGTAATTTATGATGTCATACAGTATCACCGATTGGAATAAGTGGATATTTGATTAGGCCCACCATACTATTGGAAGTGACCGAAATGGCAGCGAGAGTCACCAGCTTGGATTACACCCAAGCAAATTAATGTTAAGGTTATAAAAGACACCTTATAGTTTTGTATTTTATTATGAAAATAAAGCCGTTATTTATTCACTGTGATATAACAAAGAATTAACAGTAATTAATTGGTAGTTTTACGTTATGCTTATGACATAGACTTAACTAATAAGATGAAATGTTAATAGCTTAATTGACACGTAATAAGTAATGTACTCGTTGATGGTATGTAAATGGCATGCAACGTGGAACATTGAATGGGCCTAGTAAATGATATAAAGAATGCACGTGCGTTTGGTACATTGAATAGAATACGTGACACTGATTAAGTAGGCTAAATGATTGTATGGATGCACATAGAATAATTGATGCGGCCTAATAATAATGGATTGAAATGCTTGACAATGATTACACAAATATCATTTATATAAAAGACCATTATGTGATGTTAAGTGATTACGCCAAGAGAATATTTAGTTATCACACAAATATGAATTGAACATAATAACGGATGATACGCGGAATTACGGTATTGAAATTACACTTGAATTGGAAAATAGGCCTACTGCGTTCTTTCACGAGAGTCAGTTGGAACGCTTAATTACACACTTTGGGAGTATAGCCTACCGTTCGGCGGTAGGCTAATGTAGGCTTCACAAGAGTACTTAGAATAGGAGGTACTTATCTTAGGACGATGTACCCCTGTTGAAGGCGGGTTGAAGACGAACCTATTAACGTAGATTCGAGTTGTCGTTGTCCGTTAAGCCTCTCGAGATGATGGATGTAGGCTTCGTACGGAGGCCTGAGGTGATGTTACTTCTCGAGGTGCAGGCTGGCCTTAAATGATCTTGCAGGCGTAGGCCTGAGGTGTTGAATATCTCGAGGAATGTAGATAAACTTGAAGGCTTGATGATAAATCTTAGGCCTTGAAGGAAGTAGCAGGCCTCGCCTCCGGCAGGAGGCCGGAAGGCGGTTGAAGAGATGATATCGTACAGAGTAGTCTAACGAAATGGAGGCGCTAACGAAGTGAGAAGGAGTGTGAGTGGGTGCTCGCTTTTATACGTAGTTCCTGTGACGTAGGACTTCGCACCAAATCTTAAGACGCTTTGTCCGCGCGTCCTTTAGTTGATAAGGGTTTGCGTTCGCGCCCTTTGGGAAGAAACAGACTTTCCATTGTTTGCCCACGTGTGTTTTCCAAGACTGTTTGATGATAGCGTGGAAGTAAAGGATTTCTGTCTATTTGTTGGTCTATTTCTTGTCGATCCGCTACATATATATATTATATATATAGAACGACGCTTGTGTAGAAGAGCATCCGCACAAGAAGAGGAGAAAGAACGAACAAATGAAAAAAATGAGGCACCTCGCAGGAATCGAACCCGGGATCATCCAATTGTCGGTAAGACATGCTATCCACTACACCAAGGTCCTCGATCAGTCAGAAGTCGTAATTCTCCTAGATACGAGCGGAATCGAATGCCCTGAGGGGGCACCTTCTCATGCCGTACATGTATACATTTTAACTGCAAACAACATGCAGTATAATTAATGTAAAGAACGACGCTTGTGTAGAAGAGGGTCCGCACAAAAAGAGGAGAAAGAAAGAAGAAATGAAAAATGAGGCACCTCTCAGGATTCGAACCCGGGATCATCCAATTTCGGTCGGACATGCTATCCACTACACCAAGGTCCTCGATCAGTCAGAAGTCGTAATTCTCCTAGATACGAGCGGAATTGAATGCCTTGAGGGGGCACCTTCTCATGCATTCGATTCCACATGGAACAAGGAACTCTTCTTGGAAATTACATCCACTATAGTTCGAATAAGTAATGATAAATGACAAATACTATAGTTTTTTTCCTTTTTCATGATAAAAAGCCCAATAACGAAAGAAACTCGTTACATTCACGTCGAATTGAATACATCAAAGAAAAAGGGGTAAATATTGTATTGTTTGCCAAAAAACAAAACTTAAACCTCAACCGGGACATTGAGCGTCCACTTTTCAAAGCACATAACAAGTCCTTTTAATATACACAAACTCAGAATGGATAGGATCCAGCTTTCGGACAGGATCTAGGGTTTACAGCTTACACCTAGCATACTACATTAAGGACCTCAATATACGTAAGAAACTTGTTGCATTCACATCGGATTGAGTATATCAAAGAAAAAACAGGATACTATTGTATTTTTTGCAAAAAAACAAAACTTAAACCTCAACCGGGACATTGAGCGTCCACTTTTCAAGGCACATAACGCGTCCGTTTAATATACACAAACTCAGAATGGTCCCCTAAGAAACTTATATGTTAAACACAGACCATGCAAGAAACAAAGAACTCTTCTGGGAAATTACATCCACAATAATTCGAATAAGTAATGATAAGTGAAAATTACTATAGTTTTTCTTTTTCATGATGGAAAGCCCAACGTCGACACAGGGTTACTCGCATAGGGGACACAAAATATAGCTCCCTCACTAGCTATCTGCAAAGGAGATAGGATCCAGGTTTGGGACACGATCTAAGGTTTACAGCTTACACCTAGCATATTACATTCAGAAGCTCAATAACGAAAGAAACTCGTTACATTCACGTCGAATTGAATACATCAAAGAAAAAGGGGTAAATATTGTATTGTTTGCCAAAAAACAAAACTTAAACCTCAACCGGGACATTGAGCGTCCACTTTTCAAAGCACATAACAAGTCCTTTTAATATACACAAACTCAGAATGGTCCCCTAAAAAACTTGTATGTTAAACACAGACTGTGCATGGAACAAGGAACTCTTCTGGTAAATTACATCCACTATAGTTCGAATAAGTAATGATAAATGACAAATACTATAGCTTTTTTCTTTTACATGATGGAAAGCCCAACGTGCGTAAAGAGTTACTTGCAAAGAGGCCCCAAAATATAGCTTCCCTCACCAGCTATCTGCAAAACAGATAGCATCCAGCTTTCGGACAGAATCTACGGTTTACAGCTTACAACTAGCCTACTACATTCAGACCCTCAATATACGGAAGAAACTCGATGCATTCACGTTCGATTGTGTACACCAAAGAAAAATGGGTAACTATTGTATTTTTTTGCCAAAAAACAAAACTTAAACCTCAACCGGTACAATGAGCGTCCACTTTTCAAGGCACATAACAAGCCCGTTTAATATACACAAACTCAGAATGGTCCCCTGAGAAACTTATATGTTAAACACAGAACGTGTTCGAATAAGTAATGATATATGATAAATATTATCGGTTCTTTTTTCATGATGGAAAGCCCAACGTGGGCACCGAGTTACTAGCAAAGAGGCCCCAAAGTATAGCTTCCTTCACGAGCAATCTACAATCCAGATAGGATCCAGCAATGAGAACGGACAAGGGTTTGCAGCTTACTCCTTGCCTACTACATTCAGAAGCTCAATATACGGAAGAAACTCGTTGCATTCACGTCGGATTGAGTACATCAAAGAAAAACGAGTAACTATTGTATTTTTTGCCAAAAAACAAAAATTAAACCTCAACCGGGACATTGAGCATCAACCTTACAAGGCACATAACACGTCCGTTTAATATACACAAACCTAGATTTGTCACCTGAGAAACTTATATGTTAATGACAGACCGTGCATGGAAAAAGGAACACTTCTGCCAAATTACATCCACTATCGTGCGAATAAGAAATAATAAATGAAAAACACTACAGTTTTTTCTTTTTCATGATGGAAAGCCCAACGAGGGCACCGGGTTACTCGCAAAGAGTCCCCAAAATATAGATTCCCTCACCAGCTATCCAAAGCAGATAGGATCCAGCTTTGGGACAGGATCTAGGGTTTACAGGTTACAACTAGCCTACTACATTCAGACCTCAATAGACGCAAGAAACTCGTTGAATTCACGTCGGATTGAGTAAATCAAAGAAAAATAGGTAACTATTGTATTTTTTGCCAACAAAGAAAACTTAAACCTCAACCGGTACAATGAGCTTCCACTTTTTAAGGCACTTAACACTTTCATTTAATATACACAAACTCAGAATGATCCCCTGAGAAACTCATATGTTAAACACAGACCGGGCATGGAAAAAGGAACTCGTCTGAGAAATTACATCCACTATAGTTCGAAAAAGTGATGATAAATGATAAATATTATCGGGTTTTTTTTCACGATGGAAAGCCCAACATGGGCACCTGGTTAATCCCAAAGAGGCCCCAAAATGGAGCTGCACTCACCAGCTCTCTGCAAAGGAGATAGGATCCAGGACGACGGTACTAACAATCCTATCCCCGTCGTCTATCAACATGATGGTGCTCCTTGTCACTATGCCAAAATTGTTCAGGATTATCTAAATGGACGTTTTCCAAATCGCTGGATCGGACGCGGAAGCAACAGACCTTGGCCAGCGAGATCACCAGATTTAACACCTTTAGATTTCTTTGCATGGGGCTTTATCGAATCGCACGTCTATCAGACGAAGATTACGAGTCTTGAAAACTTACGTACACGTATACGAACTGCTGCAGATAACATAACCCCGCAAATGCTCCAGAATGTGTTTAGAAATGCTGCGGAACGATTTGAGCTGTGCAGGGATACTGATGGGCGTCACGTCGAATCCTACTCTTAATTATTTAATAAATGTTACCACTTTATCATTTTATGATTGAATTCCATATAATTTCCAAGTGCTTCACAAAAATAGATCCTGACTTTATATACACCCTGTACACAAACTCAGAATTGTCCCATGAGAAATTTATATGTTAAACACAGACCGTGCATGGAAAAAGTTACTCTTCTGCGAAATTATATCCACTATAGTTCGAATAAGTAATGATAAATGACAAATACTATAGTTTTTTCTTTTTCATGATGGAAAGCCCAACATGGGCACCGGGTTACTTGCGAAGAGGCCCCAAAATATAGCTTCCCTCTCCAACTATTAACAAAGCAGATAGGATCCAGCAATGTCAGAGGATCTAGAGTTTCCACCTTACACCTAGCCCAGTGGCGTATCAAGGGAGGGGCGAGAGGGGCGACCGCCCGGAGCGGCACTTCCCGAGGGGCGGCAAATTACTGTCAGGCGGGCGCAATATGCAAAATTTTGGGTTTTTATGTTTTAAAATGCAACCCTACAAAAAATTATATCTCATCATTGTCGCGCGTTATTTGTGTACAAAATATCCATGGTTTTGATGAAAAATCATCATTAAATGCTATATATGCCACCTCAATGCCACTATTTCCACAAATAGTTGCGTTAAATTTTCACATCGGAAAGGTTGTCAGCCCTATTTTTCAGACTTTCCCTATATTATTTAGGTTAGGCTTTGCATTCTTTGAGCTTTGATGATGTTAATAATTAATGGTTGTTTTATTTTGCAGATACCCTACTGAATTAGCAAACATGAGCAAACGACAGAGACTGAGTGGTGCTGCATACAAGAATCTTCGCGAAAAAAAAGAGGAGGAAGGCAAGCGTGCTGCTAAGCGATTTCATCAGTTAATGGGATTCTCAGACACACCTTCAGTGCCTTCTGGGAAGCAAGGAGATCAACCGCAATGTGATATATCTTTAGAGATAGATGTTCAAGCGGCAACTTCAAGTGAACCCCAAAATAATCAGGATCAACCCTCATCTACATCACAAAGTCACCCACCACCACCCATCACCCACAGAGTCTGTTTAACGATTCTGGCAACTGGCCCGTTCCAATGACGGACAATTTGAGAATCGAACTCATTAAACGTGGACCATCACATTTGAAAAACATGAATGGACCCTTTCCAGCTGATTCAAACAATAGGTCAATGTCAAAAGTTTGGTATTTCAAAACTTTGGAAAATGGCGAAAAAATTGAAAGGTCATGGCTAATCTTCTCACCTTCAAAATGTAGCTTGCATTGCTTTTGCTGTCGTCTCTTCAACAACATCTCCAGTGCATTTGGAAAAGAAGAAGGATTTTTTGCCTGGAGGAAACTGAATCCAAGAGTACCTGAACATGAAAACAGTCCATATCATACCCGATGCTTTGAACAATGGAAAGAGTTGTCTATGCGCCTTCAGTTGAATGCTACAATAGATAATGCACATCAGTTGCAAATAAAACATGCTACTTCTAAGTGGAAAGAAATACTGAGACGAATTTATGACTGTATCATGTTCTTGGCAAAACAAGATCTTGCATTCCGAGGGCACCGAGATAACTTAAATGAAGAAGCTGGGCTAGCTGGCAATTCTGGAAACTTTTTGGAGTTAATAAAACTAATGGGCAAATATGACCCAGTAATTAGGGAACATCTTACAAAAATACGAATGACTGACAAGATATCCACTACGTATTTGTCACCTAACATTCAAAATGAGTTCATCACACTAATCGGCTGTAATGTTCGAAAATGTATAATTGATAATGTGTCTAGTGCAAAGTACTTTGCAATAATTTTCGATACTACACCAGATATATCGCATATTGATCAGATGTCTCAGGTAATTCGCTATGTGTCGATTAAAGATGGTAATGTAGAGGTGAAGGAATCCTTCGTTGATTTTATTAAATTAGAGGGGAAGACTGCTGAGGCAGTTACTGATCTCATTGTCACTAAGCTCCGTGAGGATGGGTCTGGATATCCAGAATTGTTATGGTCAAGGGTATGACAATGCTGCTACGATGGCAGGTATCATCTTGGAGTTCAACGCAGAATTCTTGATGTTAGCAAACACGCTGTTTTCATTCCTTGCAATAACCACTCGCTGAACTTGGCTGGAGTTCATGCCGCGGGACTGAGTCCTAATGCCGTAACTTTCTTTGGAACAATTGAACGAATTTTCGTCTACTTTTCTTCCTCTACTCATCGTTGGGATGTCTTAACAAAACATTCCAAAATCACTGTCAAGCGAGTCTCTGATACGCGGTGGAGTGCTAAGTATGATGATGTTTCTAGTCTTAAGAAGAACTTGACTCACGTTGTTAGTGCCTTGGAAGAACTGAGTGAAGGGGTCTCCGAAAATCTGGACACAAAGGGCGATGCTGAAGCTCTGTTGACCTCCATCATGTCATACATATTCATTGTGTACTTATTTTTCTGGGATCCAGTGCTGAAAGAAATCAATGATGCTCAGCTATATTTTCAAAGAAAGGGACTTGCTTTGGACCAGTGTGCATTAAAAATGAACTCTTTATCCGTGTTTTTAACTAATGAACGAGAGGCAGTAGTATCAAACGCTGCAGATGCCGCCGAAGAGTTCTGTAATGAAATGGATATCAGTATAGACCGCAGAGTCAGGAGACGGAGAAGAATGCCTGGAGAGCAAGCTCGTGATGCTGGATTGACCGTGCAAGAGGATGTACGCAGAGAATTTTTTGAAATCATGGATCGTTTATTAGCAGAAATTGAAAAACGCACAGTTTGTCTTAAAAACATGAATGATCGCTTTGAATTTCTGTCTCCTTCGTACCTTTTGAATCAGTCCAAAGATGAAGAAATTAATACCAAGGTCAATAATTTTTCTTCCATCTACAATGACATTAATCCAGGAAGTCTACTGGAAGAAATAAAGCGTTTGCGCAGACATTTGCTCAGTTTCGAAAGCATAAGCGTCGACGATGATCCAAAGAACTGGGATATGTTAAAACTACTTCATTGGATCGTTAAACGGGATCTAGTGGAATCTTTGCCTCATATAACAATTGCCCTCCGGATCTGTCTAACTACATGCATGTCCGTGGCAAGTTGCGAACGAAGTTTCTCGAAACTGAAACTTATAAAAACTTACCTCAGGTCAACTATAAGTCAATCTAGACTGAGCAATTTGGCGATTATTTCAATTGAACGCGAAGTTGCAGAGACAATGGACATAGAAAAAAATCATTCATGAATTTTCTGTTATGAAAGTCCGAAAATTTAACTAGGCATTATACATTATATAGTTATTGTTAAAATTATGTAGTGTATTATGTACGGTACATTATGTAGTATTGTTAAAATTGAAGTTGCTTTATTAAGTTTTTCTTCCAATAAAAGTTTTGTTTAGAAGTGTATTTTTGTAAAGGAATTGTTTTTAAAATTGAAAATTGTTGCAGGGGGGGGGGGGGGGGGGCGTTGGTATTTTCGCCCCGAGCGGCAAAAAGTATTGGTATGCCTCTGACCTAGCCTATTGCATTCAGAACCACAAAATTCGCAAGAAACTCGTTGCATTCACGTCGGATTGAGTACATCAAAGAAAAAGGGGTAACTCTTGAATTTTTTGCCCAAAAAAAACACTTAAACATCAAACAGTATATTGAGCGTCCACTTTTGAAGGCACATAACACATCCGTTTAATATACACAAACACAGAATTGTCCCCTGAGAAATTAATATGTTAAAGACAGACCGGGCCTGGAAAAAGGAAATCTTCTGCGAATTTACATACACTATAGTTCGAATAAGTAATGATAAATGACAAATACTATAGTTTTTTTTCATGATGCAAAGCCCAACGTGGGCAACGGGGTATTCGCAAAGAGTCCCCAAAATATAGCTTACCTCACCAGCTATCTGCAAAGCAGATAGGATCCAACTTTTGACAGGAGTTAGGGTTTACAGGTTACAACTACACTACGACATTCAGACCTCAATAATCGCAAGAAACTCGTTGAATTCACGTCAGATTGAGTATATCAAAGAAAAATAGGTATCTATTTTATTTTTCGCCAATAAACAAAACTTAAACCTCAAGCGGGACAATGAGCTTTGACTTTTTCAGGCACTTAACACGTTCATTTAATGAACACAAACACAGAATGGTCCCCTGAAAAACTCATTTGTTAAACACAGACCGGGCATGGAACAAGGAACTCCTCTGCGAAATTACATCCACTTAGTTCGAAAAAGTAATGATAAATGACAAATACTATAGTTTTTTCTTTTTCCTGATGGAAAGCCCAACGTGGGCAACCGGTTACTCGCAATGAGGCCCCACAATAGTGCTGCACTGACCAGCTATCTGCAAAGCAGATAGGATCCAGCTTTGGGACAAAATCCAGGGTTTACAGCTTACACCTAGCCTCCTACATTCAGAACCTCAATATACTGAGAAACTCGTTGCGTTCACGTAGGATTGAGTATATCAAAGAAAAATGGGTAACTATTGTATTTGTTGGCAAAAAACATAATTTAAACTCAACCGGGACATTGAGCGTACAATTTTAAAGGCACACAACACGTCCGTTTAATATACACAAACTCAGAATGGTCCCCTTGAGAAACTTATATGTTAAACACAGACCGTGCATGGAACAAGGAACTCTTCTGGGAAATTATATCCACTATAGTTCGAATAAGTAATGATAAATGCCAAATACTATAGTTTTTTCTTTTTCATGATGGAGCGCCCAACGTGGGCACCGGGATACTCGAAAAGAGGCCCAAAATATAGCTTCCCTCACCATCTGTCTGCAAAGCAGAGAGGATCCAGCAATGGTGGTAGGATCTAGGGTTTACAGCTTACACCATGCCCCCTACATTCAGAACCTCGATATACGCAAGAAACTCGTTGCATTCACTTTGGATTGTGTACATCAAAGAAAAATGGGCTACTAATGTATTTTTTGCCAAAAAACAAAACGTAAACCTCAATCGGGACAATGAGCGTCTAATTTTCAAAGCACGTAATACGTCCGTTTATTATACACAAACTCAGAATGGTCCCCTGAGAAATTTATATGTTAAACACAGACCGTGCATGGAACAAGGAACTCTTCTGCGAAATTATATCCACTATAATTGGAATAAGTAATGATAAATGACAAATACTATACTTTTTTCTCTTTCATGATGGAAACCCCAACGTGGGCACTGGGTTACTCGCAAAGAGTCTCCAAAATATAGATTCCCTCATCAGATTTCTGCAAAGCAGATACGATCCACCTTCGGGACAGGAACTAGAGTTTACAGCTTACACCTAGCCTACTACATTCAGAACCTCGATATCCGCAAGAAACTCGTTGTATTCACTTTGGATTGTGTACATCAAAGAAAAATGGGTAACTATTGTATTTGTTGCCAAAAAACATAATTTAAACTCAACCGGGACATTGAGCGTCCACTTTTCGAGGCACAAAAAACACGTCAGTTTAATATACACAAACTGAAAATGGTCCCCTGAGAAACTAATATGTTTAACACAGACCGTGCATGGAACAATGATCTCTTCTGGGAAATTACATCCAGTATAGTTCGAATAAGTAATGATAAATGAAAAATACTATAGTTTTTTCTTTTTCATGATGGAAAGCACAACGTGGGCACCGGGATACTCGAAAAGAGGCCCAAAATATAGCTTCCCTCACCATCTGTCTGCAAAGCAGAGAGGATCCAGCAATGGTGGTAGGATCTAGGGTTTACAGCTTACACCATGCCCCCTACATTCAGAACCTCGATATACGCAAGAAACTCGTTGCATTCACTTTGGATTGTGTACATCAAAGAAAAATGGGCTACTAATGTATTTTTTGCCAAAAAACAAAACGTAAACCTCAATCGGGACAATGAGCGTCTAATTTTCAAAGCACGTAATACGTCCGTTTATTATACACAAACTGAGAATGGTCCCCTGAGAAATTTATATGTTAAACACAGACCGTGCATGGAACAAGGAACTCTTCTGCGAAATTATATCCACTATAATTGGAATAAGTAATGATAAATGACAAATACTATATTTTTTCTCTTTCATGATGGAAACCCCAACGTGGGCACTGGGTTACTCGCAAAGAGTCTCCAAAATATAGATTCCCTCATCAGATTTCTGCAAAGCAGATACGATCCACCTTCGGGACAGGAACTAGTGTTTACAGCTTACACCTATCCTACTACATTCAGAACCTCGATATCCGCAAGAAACTCGTTGTATTCACTTTGGATTGTGTACATCAAAGAAAAATGGGTAACTATTGTATTTGTTGCCAAAAAACATAATTTAAACTCAACCGGGACATTGAGCGTCCACTTTTCGAGGCACAAAAAACACGTCAGTTTAATATACACAAACTGAAAATGGTCCCCTGAGAAACTAATATGTTAAACACAGACCGTACATGGAACAATGATCTCTTCTAGAAATTACATCCAGTATAATTCGAATAAGTAATGATAAATGAAAAATACTATAGTTTTTTCTTTTTCATGATGGAAAGCACAACGTGGGTACCGGATTACTCGCAAAGAGGCCCCAAAATATAGCTTCCCTCACCAGTTATCTGCAAATTAGATAGGATTCACCTTTGGGAGAGGACTAGGGTTTAAAGCTCACACCTAGCCTACTACATTCAGACCCTTATTATACGGAAGAAACTCGATGCATTCACGTTGGATTGCGTACATCAAAGAAAAATAGGTAACTAGTATTTTTTGCCAAAAAACAAAACTTTAACCTCAACCAGGATATTGAGCGTCCACTTTTCAAGGTACATAACACGACTGTTTAATATACACAAACTTAGAATGGTCACTTGAGAAGCTTATATGTTAAACACAGACCGTGCAAGAAACAAAGAACAATTCTGCGAAATTACATCCACTAAAGTTCGAATAAGTAAAGATAAATGACAAATAATATAGTTTTTTTTTTTTTAGTGGAAAGCCCAACGTGGGCACCGGGTTACTCGCAAAGAGTCCCCAAGATACAGCTTCGCTCACGAGCTATCTGCAAAGCAGATGGGATCGAGCATTGGGACAGGATCTAGGATTTACAGCTTACACCTAGCTTACTACATTCAGAACTTCACTATACGCAAGAAACTCGTTGCATTCACGTCGGATTGAGTACATCAAAGAAAAATGGGTAACTATTGTATTTTTTGCGAAAAAATAAAATTTAACCTCAACTGGGTCATTGAGCGTACATTTTTCATGACACATAACACGTCCGTTTAATATACACAAACTCAGAATTATCCACTGAGAAATTTATGTTAAACACAGACCGTGCATGGAAAAAGGAACTCTTCTGCGAAATTACTCCCACAATATTTCAAATAAGTATTGAGAAATGAAAAATACTATAGTTTTTTTTCTTTTTCATGATGGGAACCCCAAAGTGGGCAAAATGTTAATGGCGAAGAGTCCCCAAAATATAGCTTCTCTCACCAGCTATCTGCCAATCATTTAGGATCCAGCTTTCGGACAGGATTTAGGGTTTACAGCTTACACCTTCCCTACTACATTCTGAACCTCAATATACGTAAGAACGTCGTTGCATTGACGTTGGATTGTGTACATCAAAGAAAAGAAAAGAAAAAAAAGAAAACTCAAACCTCATCAGAGACAATGAGCGTCCACTTTTCAAGGCACATAACACGTCTTTAATATACAGGGTGTCCCGTAAGTCTGGACCCATAGGGATTTATAATATATTTTTTTATTATGTTATTATTATTATTTTATTATTATTATTTTTTTATTATTTTTTATTATGATTTTTATTTGTGGGGCCACTTGAAAGCCAAAGTGTACGAGGTCAAACTTCAGAACATTTTCCACCTTAAAGCACTGCATTGTGGAGGCGTGTCAAGAAATTTCTGCGACTGTGATTCAGAAAGTGCTGTCGCAGTGGAGATTGCGTCTTCAACTATGTGTGCGACACAACGGCGGACACTTTGAACAGATTATGTAATAAATTTTTGGACTATTTTGTAATTTTATTATTTTTCCCTATGGGTCCAGACTTACGGGACACCCTGTATACAAATTGAGAATGGTCCCCTGAGAAACTAATATATTAAACACAGCCATGCATGGAAAAAGGAACTCTTTTGCGAAATTACAACTACAATAGTTCGAATAAGTAATGATAAATGAAAATACTATAGTTTTTTTTTTCTTGATGGAAAGCCAAACGTGGGCACCGGTTTATGCGCAAAGAGGCCCCAAAATATAGCTTCCCTTACGAGCAATCTGCAAACCAGATAGGATCCAGCAATGGGAGAGAATCTAAGGTTTGCAGCTTCCTACTAGCATACTACATTCATAAACTCAATATACGGAAGAAACTCGTTGTATTCACGTCGGATTGAATACATCAAAGGAAAATGAGTAACACTTTTATTTTTTGGCAAAAAACAAAAATTAAACCTGAACCAGGACATTGAGCGTCAACTTTTCAAGGCACGTAACACGTCCGTTTAATATACACAAACTCAGAATTGTCCCGTGAAAAACTTCTATGTTAAACACAAACCGTGCAAGGAAAAAGGAAGAATTCTGTGAAATTACATCAACTATAGTTCGAATAAGTAATGATAAATGACAAATACCGTGGTTATTTCTTTTTCATGATCGAAAGCACAACGTGGGTATCGGATTACTCACAAAGAGGCCATAAAATATAGCTTCCCTCACCAGCTCTCTGCAAACGAGATAGGATTCAGCTTTGGGGCAGGATCTAGGGTTTACACCTTACACGTAGCCTCCTACATTCAGACCCTCAGTATACGGAAGAAACTCGTTGCATTCACGTTGGATTGTGTGCATCAAAGTAAAATCCGTAACTCTTATATTTTTTGCCAAAAAACAAAATTAAACTTCAACCGG
>JAJOZX010001021.1:107500-117500 GCA_023014485.1 Bathynomus jamesi | reverse complement strand
ACCAAGGTCATCCGACTTAGTACATAGAATTGCACAACTTGTCACTGTTTACACAATTTATAAACTCTCATTCATGAAAGTATCCAGCTTTTTCTTAAAACTAACTAAAGAACTACTTTTTATTACCACATTATAGCACCAATTCATACCATTCTTCTACTCTAAGAATAAAATAGGGCTTTCACTGTTACAATTGGTGAATATTGTCTTCACCTTAAACATTAGACAACAGATTTTTTAAATCAATAACTACATTATAAAAATACAAAGCAAACTAATTTAATGAACTATATAAAAATGCAAAAATTAGAAGTATTTTAAAACAATATATAAAAATCAAAGTATTGTATTTCCTAACCTCATAGGTAATGAAGCCTCACCATGATTTAGTTCAGGTCATCTTTTGCCTCCATGAAAATCAGATCTTAAAATTTTAAATAGAACTTCCTCTTCAGTAGAAACACCTAAAATTATTTGAAATCAGATGCTAACTAGTTACCTCCACAAATATGTCCTATTTATGGAATACATTAACTAAAGTATACACTAACCATTTTATTTGCTATCTTTAATTTTTCAGGAAGGATGGCTCAGTCACAACTTTTCTATTTTTATAAATTGTATAATAAGTCAACTACAACAACACTAAACCACTCCACAGATACATCCAGGCTATACAAGACTATAAACAGCATTACCCACTAGCGGCATTCACACCTCACACGCGGCTATCTGTCGCAGCCAAAATAATATCCTAACATACACACAACAAGCTAACATTCTAGTTAATCACTACGCAAAGATAAGTCACTTAAACAGAAATAACAACCAGAAACACGCAGACAGACAAACAGCCAGACACAAGAAAACCTACAGACTCGACACGACCATTACACCCTTCAATACAGACCAGACCACCAAGATCATCAAAAACATTAAGAATTCGAAGGCTACTGGACCAGACAACATATCTAACATACACCTTAAACACTTGGGCCCACAGGGAATACTAGCTCTCACAAATATCAGCACATATTCACACCAACACTGTATTATTCCTGACATATGGAAACAAGGTAAAATTATTACACTACTCAAACCAAACAAAAATCCAACAGAACCAGCTTCCTATACACCCATTACTTTACTATGCAGACCTTCCAAAGTAACAGAAAGACTAATCTTACAAATCACCAACCCACACATATCACTATCACCTACTCAACATGGATTCAGACCTCACCACTCAACCACGACATTACTCACTAACCTCACGCAGCACATCATGGATGGCATCAACTCCAGACGACCAGCTCAACGTACACTATTAACAACAATAAACATTAGTAAAGCATTTGATGCTATCCCACGCTTCCCTCTCATAAACAAAATACTCAACACAAACATGCAAAATAACACCAAAAGGTGGCTGAGCAACTATCTTTCAGGAAGATACTCACATGTCACATTTAATGGCAAGTCATCCAAAAACAAGCTTTTTCCGAACGGGGTCCCTCAAAGCTCTGTTCTCTCACCAACACTCTTCAACTTATACATGCATGACATTCCAACACCCATAGATAACAAGCTTACCTTATCATCATATGTAGATGACATCACTCTAACATTCACCCACAACAACATCGACACCACAACAAATAACCTACAAACATATATAATCAGTATACAAGACTGGCTCACACACAATAGACTCAAAGTAGCGCCCACAAAATCAACCATCACCTTACTAACAAGCCACACAAAAGAACACCAGGTAACTCCACAGCTTACACTAAACAACACCAACATTCCACACACTCACAGGACCAAAATACTTGGGGTCACTTACAACACATCATTATCTTTTGCAAACCACATTCAGGACATTAAAAACAAATGTACGTCAAGACTTATCACGCTTAGAGTACTAACAGGTACAAACTTTGGACACCAGCAGGAAACAACATCACTCATATACAAACAATATATTTGCTCAGTTATGGAATATGCTAGCCCATGCTGGGCACCCATTATCCGAAACACACATAAACACCTTACAGACAATACAAAACAACGCACTTTGTATCATTACAGGATGTACTCAAACAACTCCAATAGAACACCTGTACAGAGAAACCAGAATACTGAAAGTTAGGGAACATTTAAACATGAGGGGAACACAATTCATGGCAGCAGCAACAACTAACCCACAACACCCTTGCCACTACATGTACAATCATGCACTGACACTTCGCACCATTAAGGTAACACCAGAGTGACATTATAACCAAATACTTCATTCCATACCAAGCCCCACAGACATCACACAGTACAGAAAACACACACACACACCTAACCCACAAAGCACTCACAGGACCAAAATACTTGGGGTCACTTACAACACATCATTATCTTTTGCAAACCACATTCAGGACATTAAAAACAAATGTACGTCAAGACTTATCACGCTTAGAGTACTAACAGGTACAAACTTTGGACACCAGCAGGAAACAACATCACTCATATACAAACAATATATTTGCTCAGTTATGGAATATGCTAGCCCATGCTGGGCACCCATTATCCGAAACACACATAAACACCTTACAGACAATACAAAACAACGCACTTTGTATCATTACAGGATGTACTCAAACAACTCCAATAGAACACCTGTACAGAGAAACCAGAATACTGAAAGTTAGGGAACATTTAAACATGAGGGGAACACAATTCATGGCAGCAGCAACAACTAACCCACAACACCCTTGCCACTACATGTACAATCATGCACTGACACTTCGCACCATTAAGGTAACACCAGAGTGACATTATAACCAAATACTTCATTCCATACCAAGCCCCACAGACATCACACAGTACAGAAAACACACACACACACCTAACCCACAAAGCACTGACACGACACACACACACACACACACACACACACACACACACACACACACACACGGCGAAACGAAGAAAAAGGTGGAGGACATAATAAAAGATAGACTGAATTTGGGGAATATTAAAATCAAAAGTGCTTTTAGATTAAAAAACAAATTCCACCACAAAAATCAAATTCTAGCGTTAAAGACACGACTGAATCTAAGACGCCCAATTCAGCTATAAAAGTAATATGTGAGGATGAAACTCACAGAGATTTAATACTAAAAAACAGAAGAAAGCTGATAGGATAAAAAATCTTCGTCAATGACGACGTATGTGAAGAAACACGTAAAGTTCGTAAAGAAAAGCTCCCTAAACTCATAGAAGCGAGGAGACTCGGGAAAGTTGCCTACTTCCTTGGAACGAAGTTAATTATTAAAGAAAGAGAGACTCCTCCAACGCGGAATACTTCGGTCAAAGGAGTTCACCTTGTTAGTGAAGAAGCATTCGAAGCTATGAGAACTACGAAAACGCCAGCTGACAGTCGGCACACAGGATGTCCGCGAATAACTCCGCATACAATCTCAACAGTCGACTTTCCCATTCTCGGCTCAACTGGGCGGTAACCCCTTATTCCCGTATTCTGTATTTAGTGAAATTGTTTGAGAACTACTGTTAAATGGCTTTCATCGATAAAGACTTTCATAGTATATGTGCCGATATTAATCGTTTCAATTCATTACCAAAAAATTCTGTAGCCAGTTTAGAGAATCTAGAAGAGGAATCTGGTGTAGGCAATTGCATGGTCTCATCGATAGACGAGTTTAATGCCTTTGTACTACAAAAAGATATTTATAACAATCTTTCAGTGCTAAATCTAAACATTCGAAGCTTACCTAGGAACTATAACTACTTATTGGCCCTTTTGAAAACTTCTACGATCAAATTAGTGGTATAATTCTCACGGAAACCTGGTTAAATAGTAGTATTAAAAACCTATATAATTTAGATAATTACGTTGTTTATCATACTGTAAGAGATAATCAGATTTGTGGGGGTATCTCTGTGTATGTGCATCACTCTTACGACTCTAACGAAGTATTTTCTCTATGTAATAGTGACAATGAAAACCTGATTGTGAATATAAAAGACAAAAGTAATGTATATTCTGTCCATGCAAATTATAGACCACCTAATACTAATATCAATAGCTTTTTAATTCACTTAGATAACATGTTATGCAACTTTCATAAATCGAATGCCATAGTTGCGGGAGACTTCAACATCAATTTGAAATCTGAAGCAATCTCATAAATTTTTAAAGTTAATGAATTCTTTCTATCTTACTCATTATATTACGAAACCCACTCGAGTCTGCAGCTATGGCAATCGAATAACAGAATCTACGATTGATAATATATTTGTAAATAGCAATGCCCTCGTAAATTCTGGAATTATAACCACTAACATCAGTGATCATTTTGCTACTTACGCTATATTCAATAACATTGTTCAGGTTGCGGCAAGTAGTATGGGCTCACTTGGGGAGACAGACATAGATCAATTTGAAAATTTCCCCCCTCACCGTCCTTCATGAGGATCCTTCACCGTCCTTCATGACGGTCCCTCTTTTATAAGGTGTCTCTCATGGTCCTTTAAAAAAGAAAAAAAAGAAAAAAAGGAAAGAAAAAAGGAAAAAAAAGAAAAAGGAAAAAAATAGGAAAAAGGTAAAAAAAAAGAAAAATATTTATCATAGCCTTCCTCCTTGGGGAAAAAGAAAAAAAAATCATCCTCGCCTTCCTCCTTGGGGTAAAAAAACATCATCGCCTTGAGGGGGGGAAGGATTCGTCTCCACCTTCCTTAAAAAAAAAAAAATTCATCATAGCCTTGGGGAGAAAAAAAAAGCATTCATCCTCGCCTTCCTTCACGAGAAAAAATCTTCCTGTGAGAGGGATCTTTCAGTCTTTCATGAGACAAACAAGAACAAACATGCAAAAACAAGCAAACAAACGCTAGAAGCGTTCGTGCAGAACATCCACTTCTGGAACACCAGCCTTCTGCTGATATATATGTGTATATTTTATGTATAAGAACTGTAGTGTAGGACAAATACCAAAGATTACTTTTACGCCTTCCATGATATCATCGTTTCGGCTTAATATATTAATAACGATACCACACAAAAATAAAATTAAAATAAATACAATCAACTCATAAACAAATTTTGCCTTCTTCTAATATTTGTATTACGAAATAGATCCAAAAATTATTAAATAAATTAATTTTAATTTCATATATCTAATCTAAGGGGAAGTTATTATATTTTAATCCAATTTGTATAGTAACGTGATAACAATCATCATGAACAACAAACATTATCATATATATATATAATATATATATATATATATATATATATCATCCCTTTTCAAAAGACTAGGATGAACGCGAATACTTGCAATTTATATTTCGTAAATTCAAATATCGATATCTTCCTTCATAGACGTATATGTCATCCATGTAGTTTTCTGTTATTTACATCGCCTCACGTTTCTCGAAAATAGTAGAGAAGTTCTAATAACTACGGCACTTAAATGATAACTTATGAACTAATTGAGTTTGGTATTAAAAGGTCCCGCTCAAATGTAAGACATATGATAAAATTAATCACAATATTTTATTTACAAAACTAGAAGATAGGGAAGTTCCTATGTACATATTAAATTTATAATAACATAATATACAATGATGAAGTACAAGAATTAAGTATTGAGGTCAAACCATCTCCTTGACTGATGACTCAGATATAAGAAAATCTCGAAGCCTTTATGTTAAAGCGAATATGACTGTAAGGAGCTTCTGGTTCTGTACAAGTGAAACTAAAGAAGCTCCATTTATGCAGTAATATATACGAACAGCAATTCGTGGTAATAACGCATAAGGAAATTAATTTTAAAAAAAATAATCTTATTCAAAATTAAAAGTGGCGAAGCAAGCTGGACGCAGCAATTAATAAAAGATTGTTCATTAATAATAATAATAC
Source organism: Bathynomus jamesi (assembly GCA_023014485.1). NCBI lineage: Eukaryota > Metazoa > Arthropoda > Malacostraca > Isopoda > Cirolanidae > Bathynomus > Bathynomus jamesi. Next base: position 111,565 of record JAJOZX010001021.1, on the reverse strand, counting down.
TGGACACACTTTACCGTCAATTTTGAATTCATACCGTTACCCTTAATAGGGTATGCATCTTCTACGCTATATATTGCTACAAAGTAAACGGAATAACGTATTTTAACGCTGAACTTTAAAAATCCTATTCAGAAGCTTATGTATAATACGTAATAACGTAATATTGTAGCAATATATAGCATATATGTATATAGGGGTGGATATTTTGGCTCACTACATGTTAAGTATTCTATAAAAAATACACTAGCGTTTTTAGCACCTTTAATAAGGTGTTTTTCATTCTTACACAACGATATGTTAGTTATCATATTTCTGTCATAATTGTGCCGAAATAAATATAGATATATATACACATCCTTTTAAAATATTGTACACAATTACAAAGTGCTTTGAAAGATTGTACGCCATTTTCAGCTATATATATATATATATATATATATATATATATATATATAAGCAAACAAACACAGGGAAAAGGAAAAAGAAACACGAAATCCGAGCGCTTTCGTGATATATTCACATCTTCAGGGAAAAACAAGTAATAGGCAGATTTTACAAGGTAAATGAGTTAAATACACAAGCGAAAAATTCCCAATCGGCAACTCAATTTGAAAACCATAAAACACTCTGAAGATTTTTTCAATAGATAACTTAATCAATCTGAAGGAAGCTAAATTATTGAATATAAAAGAACTATATAGATGAAATTAGACAATTAACATGTAGAGAAATAGTTATCAGAAATAGTATTTAATTAAAGCAGGCAATTAAGTGGCAAGAATTTAATGAAAACAAAAGGAATGGTGCCATCTTACAGAATATTTCAAACTTCTACAAACAATCTGAAAAAACTCTCCCAATAGCCAACCTGATCAAAAGTCTAATAAACCGCCAAATACACAAAGATTATATACGAAATATTATAATGCACACATAATGTTAACAGTTCTTAAAATAATATTTAACCAAAGCAAACCGTTAAGGGGAAAGAATTTCTGGCAGAAATTTGGTATGGCGATGGGAAACCCCCTCTCCCCCATTTTAAGTAACTTATATATGGAGTTTTTTGAAAGTAAGTTATTAAGGAAGATTCTGCCAAATTATGTTCCATGGTTTAGATATGTAGATGATGTTCTTTGTCTTTGGCCAGTATCTTTAAATCTCAATGACTTCTTACCCAAACTTAATAATTTAATTCCCTCTATCAATTTTACAGTTGAAATAGAAACAGATTCTTCGATCCCTTTTTTAGACGTTTTAATATATCGGTCTGGAAAAAAGTTTAAGTACACTATTTACAGAAAACCCACTAATAATTGCTCCTATATACATTATTATTCTGCTCACCACATTAACGTAAAACGATCCGTTCTTTCTGCTTTGTTCCTAAGAGGCTTATGAATTTGTAGCCCAGAGTTCAGTTCATTGATGACGAAATTAATAAAATATACAAAATTGCGTTTGATTTAAAATATCCAAAGAACTGCATAGATAAATCCTTAAAAATGGCAAAGAAAACCTTCTACGAAATAAAGGACAAGATTCCTTATAACACAAAAAATTTGATAGTGTTACCATTCAGGAAAAATTTCCTTGATCTGCCCAATCTGCTGAGGAATTTTAACGTAAATATTGCGTTCAGAAATTTCGATGTAATTAAGAATTCATTGATTAAGAACTCCCCTTTAAGTGAACAGGGTTGTGTATATAAAATTCCATGCACAATATGTAATAAATTTTACATAGGCCAAACTGGTAAGTCCCTTGAATTACGTATTAAGCAACATCAATACAGTATAAGAATTAGTCAAGAATCTAACGCCATTTTCATTCACGTAAGAGATACTAATCACCCCATTGACTGGAAAAATGCCTCCAAATTAAGGTTTAGTAAATCTATTGTTAGCAGAAATATAATTGAATCTAGTGTGATCAAGAATAAAGTGGATTTGTTCCTTAATATAAACCCTGGGCTGTATAAATTAGACCCGTACATAATTAGAAAGTTGGCGTAGGGCCTATTGGTTTCTTGATCGCATTCTTTCCCCTTAACGGTTTGTTTTCGTTAAATATTATTTTAAGAACTGTTAACATTCTTATGTGTGCCTTGTAATATTTCTTTCGTACATAATCTTTGTGTGCTTGGTGGTTTATTAGACTTTTGATCAGGTTGGCTATTGGGAGAGTTTTTTCAGATTGTTTGTAGAAGTTTGGAATATTCTGTAAGATGTTGGCACCATTCCTTTTGTTTTCATTAAATTCTTGCCACTTAATTGCCTGCTTTAATTAAATACTATTTCTAATAACTGTTATAATAATTTTTGTTCTCTCTACATGTTAATTGTCTAATTTCATCTATATAGTTTTTATATTCAATAATTTAGCTTCCTTCAGATTAAGTTATCTATTGAAAAAATCTTCAGAGTGTTTTATGGTTTTTAAATTGAGTTGCCGATTGGGAGTTTTTCGCTTGTGTATTTAACTTATTTACTTTGTAAAATCTGCCTATTACTTGTTTTTCCCTGAAGATGTGAATATATCACGAAAGCGCTCGGATTTCGTGTTTCTTTTTCCTTTTCCCTGTGGTTGTTTGCTTATTAATAAGATCACGTGTTATTCTGTGATTTTACTGCATATATATATATATATATATATATATATGTATGCAGGATTTGAAACCCAACTTTGGATTCAAATTTTTTCGAAGTGAACTCTCATTCTGTGCATGTACAAGAAACAAGAGAACTTTTTGTATCTAAACTCTAAGCCAAAGAGAAGTGCAACCACTTTCAGATCACGACAGATATGCGAGGAGTGTTTATCAAAGACAATATGTTTCAAAAGTAACTGCATACTGTTACACGTTTCATTCATATGAATTTTATGTGCAGACGAAGCCGAAGGATAAATATTACCGTTGTACGATAGTACAGCTTTCAAACTCAACTTTGATAAAAAAACACCATTCCTTAGGATTGTGCTTATATATATATATATATACACTGTATATAGTGTAGTGTCCCCAAATTAAGGGAGAGGCATTAGGTTCATTCAACACTGAAGGAAAATAGCTTGGTTGTCAAGAATCCAAGACTTTTTAACCAGCTTCCAAACCATCTCAGGAGAGCCACAGCAGGTAGAAAGTTAAAGTTCTCAAAAGAAGACTAGATGCTTAGTCCAGCCCGGTAAGAGATGAAACCGGTGTACCTGTATATGCATGGCAGAGAGTGCAAGAGGACAATTCGCTCATTCACCAGACCTACAGGCAAGGTCCCCCAACATTGTCTGTGTGTGAAGAAAGACCAATACACGGATCTGCTACGAGGCTGCGCGGTATATATATATATATATATATATATAATGAAAATAACCATTAGGCGAATGTGCTTGAACACCATTCAGTGTTTCCTTTTTCTTCGTGGTTCTTTTCATCATAAACATTATTTACGTGTTACTTTCGTGAGATAATTTTCATACATATATATATATATATATATATATAAGCAATAAAGGAAACATCCAAATTACTTCTAAGCGAAAAGGGAAAGAAAAACATGCGAAGCCATCGGGATCTTTAGGAAGAGAAATAATGAACTAAATGACGATCTAAAAGAAATATCTGAAGCAATGAGACCCCAGTATGAATCAGTTTTCAGTAACCAAAAAGCGACAAAGCGATACCCCTCCATAGATGCATTCTTTGAAAAGAAATTGCAAGGAGAGTGTATAACAGGCTTTGATTCTACCCCAAAAGATGTAGCGAGAGTTATATGGCAAATGAAATCGCATTCAGCTGCAAATCCGGACAATTGGAACGCATTATTGATTAAAATTTGTAAATATGAAATAGCTACACCTTGGTACTGTATATGGAGAACATCCATAGACACTGGGGAAATATCGAGCATCTTGAAAAGAGCAAACATTGAAAGGACGGGGTAGATCTCAAGCAAAGAACCAGTGTCATTGGCGAACCACGTCATCAAAGTAATTGAATGATTAGTTAGACAGAAAATCTTCGCTTTCTTGGAGACACTGGAAAGACTCGCCGAAAATCAGCACGGA
>JAJOZX010001021.1:52500-100000 GCA_023014485.1 Bathynomus jamesi | reverse complement strand
CCAGGTTTTAAGTTTAGTATCAATCGGAAAAAACAAACAATTTGTCCTACGTACACTTTTACTCGGGACATGACACCCCCAATAAGAAGGCCATTTTTTCTTCAATATTTCTCCGCGCCCTTAGGATCGCCAGTCCGGAATACATCGATGCCGAATTAGAAAAAATCAACTGTATTGGAAGTGGTCTGTGTTATCCATCTGCGTTTATGGAATCGTGTCTCAATAAGGCAAAACGAACTTTCTATCGTGTAAATAATTACACTCGTACTTTGTCAAAAAATATTTTAGTACTTCCATTTTTCCCGGGCTTTTTAGGCATTGCTAATGTACTTAAACTTTTGGATATTAATGTAGTATTTTCATATAACAATATTGTGAAAAATATCATAGTAAAAAATAGCCCTACCAATAATTCAGGCATTATCTATAAAATTGGTTGTAAACAATGTGATTCCTTTTACATAGTTCAGACGGGAAAGGATTTGCACACACGTATAAAACAGCATCAATATTCCGTTAGAACAGGACAGTTGTCCAGTGCCCTTTTTGTCCATTTGTCAGAGTTATCCCACTGTATTGACTGGAATAATGCTTCAGTTTTATTTCACTCTAGCAACATTGTTAATAGAAATATTCTTGTCTGCCATTATCCAACTTACAAATAACTTCAACATAAGCAAAGGTCTTTTTCAATTCGATCCTGTTGTTTTGAAATCCTTCAGAACAGATTTAGAAACTTGTATGCTACTCTAACTTTTATTTTTCAATTTAAGCACACCGGACAAAAAATTAGTCACCCCTAATAGCACCGATAGTAGGAAGTTCAAGGTCACACAGAGGGCGCTGTTGTAGCATTGGTAAGTGACAAGTAGCGGTGACGTAGCACACAGGATCAGATCTGTTTCGTGAGGTGGTGAAGAACAAAGTGTGTGTTGGATATAGTCTGCAAAATGGGTCGTGAGGCAGACGTTACTCAGTGGCAAAAAGGAGCCATCGTGTTTGGCAGAGCCCACGGACACAAAATGTCTGAAGTAGCCCAATTTGTTGGTATGTCAACGCGTACTGTCCAGCGAGTTTACAAAGAGTGGTGTAGTTCGCAATCAACTGAAAATCGACGGCGTAACTGTGGCCGGAAAACAATTCTCGACAATAGGGGCCGCCGCCATGTTTCTCGTCTAGTAACTGCAAATCGTTTTCAAACTAGAGAACAATTGCTCCAAGAAACCAATGAGGTTCTCCAGCGACCAATTTCCGAACGGACATTGCGACGAGAACTGCATGCGATGGACATCTGGAGCAGGGTACCACGGAAGAGGCCGCTGTTAACAGCAAGTCACAAATTGGCACGTTATAAATGGGCTCAGAGGCACAAAAACTGGACTGCGGCAGATTGGAAACGTGTAATTTGGTCCGATGAGTCCCGTTTTTGTTTGTTCTCCAATGATGGGAGGCGACGAGTACATCGCAGGTCCAATGAAGCCTTTAATCCTGAATGCGTCGAAGGTGTTGTTCAGGCTGGAAACAGAAAGTGAAGCGCAGGAATAGACACCCACGGACTCTGGCGGAACTTCGGGACCGGCTGATGAACGAGTGGCAGCAAATCGATGTTCAGTACATGCACAACCTCGTAGAGTCTCTGCCTCGCCGGATTCGTGCGGTTATCAAGGCCAGAGGCGCCGTCACACGTTATTAGGTACATTCTGAGAGGGGTGACTAATTTTTTGTCCGGTGTGCTTATTTTTATATACATCGAACCTTAAACAAGAAGGGTAGAGTGCTAAAACCCGGGCAGATTTCCAGCATAATTTTTTTTTTATAACATTGGTTGGAAAGAATTCATTTGATCTTGTGCTAAAAATCGATAGTTTTTCCTTACAAATTTGTATGCGCCTCCCACAATCCTTTAATTTTTTTTTAATTTTTATTTTTATTTTTCCGTTTATTGTATATATACTGTATATATATATATATATTTTTTTTTTCTGTAACCTATATATAGGCTGTAACTCTTTATGTACGTCAGTGTTCCTGAGGATGTCATTAGACGAAAGCGCTTGAGCACCATTCTGTGTTTCCTTTCCTTCGTGGTTTTATTCATCATAAATATTTTTCACGTGTTACTTTCGTGAAATAATTTTCATATATATATATACAGTGTAGTGATGTAGCGGATGTCATTTTTTTCACATCCGCGGATGCGGATGCGGATGTCTACATTTTCGTTATTTTTTAGGATATATTCGAGATTTGTTGTGTTTAACATATATAATGTTTTTATATAGAGAGAGCTGTAGTTATAATGTAGTATAATTGATTAATTGTACAATAATTGCTGTACTTTTCTCTGAACATATAAAATAATATCAAGCATCTAACTAATATAGAAATCAATTAGTGAATTCGTCTGCAAATAAATTCGTTATATTTTGTTGAGTTTTAGCCACAATTAGAAACCATAATTGTGTTACCAGGATGTGGGACGTGAACCCAACTCAAATGCACCCCACCGACCTCTTTCCCCAACCTCCACCCTTATAGAAAGAGATCTTTAATTAGCTTGATAACTATTTATATTAAGTTTAAAGTTTTATTAGGCATATTTATAAATGAGTAATTAAAATAAAGTAAACTAAGATGTTCATCGTTTAATGTTCAAACTTAATTATAGGAAGGTTATGCTTAAGGAACATTAACTTTTCTGCCTTTTCTGCTGCCAGTCTGTTTCTCTTTTCATCATATATTAATCCAGCACTGCTAAATAATCTCTCGCTTGGTACGTTTGTTGGAGGACAGGCTAAATGTTTCCTTGCAAGTTTACTCAAGTATGGATAGATATTCTGCGTATTTTTCCACCAACTAATAGGATTGTCACATGCAGCCAGGCGTTTTTCTTGGTGATAGCTCTCGATCATTTTTACTACATCTTTTGACATCGCGTAGGTCTCGTCATTGCTGCTTGACTCAAGAAACTGAGAGACAGATTCTGTGATAGATTTGCTTGTTGAAGGTGTTGGTTCTGTCACTGAAACTTTTATTCTTTTGGTGGGTGGCGAAGCGACAGATTCAAGAGATTGAAGCTCTTCAACTGCTTTGCCAAGTGATGATTTAACTCGTTCTAATGTACTAGGTGAAAATAACTTAGCTTTGTAACGTAGATCTAAGTAGGTTGCAAGAGAGTAACTTCATACAAGAACAGCCTCTCGTCTTGTCGCTTGCATCACTTTTGCGCACAATGAACTAGTTCTATTAATATAGTAGAATTTGATAATTTCCGCTTATTAATGACGTTTTATCTCAACGGTCCACATCCGCACGACATCCGCAGTCCAAGGTGCGGATGCGGACGCGGATGCGAGAAAATGTGCGGATGTTCCGCGGATGCGGATGCCACCTACATCACTAATACAGTATATATATATATATATATATATATATATATATATATATATATATATATATATTATATATATTATATATATATATATATTCTGAGTCATTATTCAAAATGAGGGAATTATCGTCTATACTTCAAATACAGTAAAGGTTTGGTATCCCGGTGCAATGAAGGTCTGGCATAGTAGCCTTTCAGGTATAAAATAAAGGCTAAGGTAGACTGTTTTAGAAGCATGTCAGAGAAATTTTTCAGGCTCATCATTAATTCTCTCTTTCAGTTTCAATAAGTTTCACTTCATTTGCAGAATAAGATCATTTGCTTATATGTCTTGTCTCTGAAACTTTAAACTTGTACCAGCTTGCAACTTTTCTCATTAACTACAAGGAATTCCTACTGTCTGGTTATTTCTCACATATGTGTGGTGGACCCTCATGCCCTCCACACCTCTCCACCCTGAAGTTACTGACAGACCACTAAACATTGTTTAATCTCCATCTCTCTCTCTCTCTCTCTCGGTATATATATATATATCTCTCTCTCTCTCTCTCTCTCTCTCTCTCTCTCTCTCTCTCTCTCTCTCTCTCTCTCTCTCTCTCTCTATATATATATATATATATATATATATATATATATATATATATTCTATCGTTTTTAACCTTTTGAACATTCTGTGCGATGATTCCACATTTCACGAAGCCCTTGTTTGTCGGCCGTCCTCCCGAGATGACCCGGTGAAGTAGATAGTTAGTTTTATACACTCCATCTCACATAACCCGTTATCCACTGCTCATCTGGGTTTGCTCTGAGCCAGATGTCTAATCTTCTTTTGAAGATGTCTGTCGCAGCACCACTCGTGTTCCATAGCTCCTTGGCATCTGTTTAAACAGTCTTTATCCTCTCGCAACAAGACTATTTTACTTCAGGATTGTGTATGTTCCCTGACTAACCTTTAATTTGGGGGATGAAAGTCTTCCTTTTCTACTTTCCACTAATTTTTGTCGGGTTATAGGGTTCAGAGTAAGAATAGGGACTAGTTTCTCCATTATCTCCATGTGTAAATGATGATGTATCGCCCCCTTCTTCCTTCCAGTGAATATAAGACTAATTCCTTTCCCAGTAATTTATTTCTTTGCACCCTTTGATCTTGGCTGTGAAGCTTCTCTGAACCCATTTATCTAATGTCAACTTTTTCATGTGGACATGTTAGGATCGATCAGTATCCCAACATGGTTATGATCGGCTATTTCAATAGAGTAGTCGTTACATTCCTATCACTCGTTTAGAGGTTCTCAGTATCTGTACAGTTATTCATTTTTGCTCTGTTTACTGCTATCTTATCTTGTGTTGTAAATCTCGTGTATATACAGTATATATATATATATATATGGGATGAATTTCACAATAAAACACGTGAAATAAATGAATGCTGCAACGCCGTTAGTTGGCTCTATTTCTGAGTCACATATTGCAAATAGCATGGATCTTATTGACAAACTGAAGTTCCCTAATGACCCTAATTTCAAATTGGTAAGCTTCGATGTATGCTCGCTATTCACAAAAGTCCCTGTTGATGACCTACTTGATTTTTTAACAGATAAGATCTCTGAATATTCTTTCCCTGTTCAGCACAACACTCTTATTGAGTTAATTAAGCTTCGTGTCAAAGATTGTAAATTTCAGTTTGAAAATAAGTTTTATGCTATGTCGTTGGATTGGCTATGGGAAATCCCCTTTCACCTGTACTATAGGGTGGATCGATTTTACATTTGTTTCGATTTCCATATTCTAATAGAGACAGAAACTTGCGCATGCATGAGAAAATAGCCTCTGCAAAGTCTTAGCTTAATAGGTAATCATCTTCTGCCCCCGGCAGAGCGATGAAAATCATATTTTAGAGTCAAAAACGTATTTTTAAACCCTAGCCTAGATTCATAAAATTTTGCGTGTGTGTTATTTCATGCCTAAGCAACGATATAAATGCTATGGGAAATATATAAATGCATTATTTAAGACAAAAAGTCGATCTGAAAATATGTATATTATACATATTTTCAGATCGGCTCTTTGTCTTAAATAATGCATTTATATATTTCCCATAGTATTTATATCGTTGCTTAGGCATGAAATAACACACACGCAAAATTTTATGACTCTAGGCTAGGGTTTAAAAATACGTTTTTGACTCTAAAATATGATTTTCATCGCTCTGCCGGGGGCAGAAGATGATCACCTATTAAGCTAAGATTTTGCAGAGGCTATTTTCTCATGCATGCGCAAGTGTTTGTCTCTATTAGAATATGGAAATCGAAACAAATGTAAAATCGATCCACCCTACAGTGTACTAGCTAATTTATATATGGAATTTTTTGAAAGTAGAATTTTGCCTACGACTGTTAATTTTAACCTGGTTTGGTACAGGTATATAGATGATATTTTATGCCTTTGGCCTAATAATTTGGATGTGGACGTATTTCTTGGTAGGCTCAACAATTTAGTTCCATCTATTAAGTTTACATTTGAAAAAGAAAATGATGGAAGCCTATCTTTTCTTGATCTAAAAATTTGGAGATGCTCTAATCAGTTCAAATATGAAGTCTACCGTAAGCCTACTAATAATAACTCTTATGTGCATTTTTATTCTGACCATCATCCTTCGATTAAATCCTATATTTTCTCTGCTGTTTCTTCGAGCATTGAGAGTTGTCAGTCCTGAATTTTTAGATTCCGAGTTTTGCAATATCATGAATATTGGCACTAAATTATGTTATCCTATTGCATTTTTAGATAACTGTCTTAAGAAAGCCAAGAATAGGTATTATAATAATGTAATTGTAAAGGAATTTCAGCGTAAAAATATCCTAAGCCTACCTTACCAAGTTAATTTTCAATACCTTCCAACTGTACTTAAAGCAATTGGCATTAATGTAATCTTTAAGTATAATAATACTGTTAAGTCACGCCTAATAAAGAATAGCCGTGATAATGTTCTTGGTTGTGTGTATTCGATCGGATGTACACAATGTAACTCAGTATATATAGGCCAAACCGGTAAAACGTTAGATATTAGGGTAAAACAGCATAAATATGCTTGTAGAACAGCTAATAATTCCAATGCTTTATTTAACCATATGTATAGATGTAACCATAGCATCAAGTGGGATAGTTCTAAAGCGCTTGTTAAAAACAGAGATATAATAGAAAGAAATATTCTAGAATGTGCATTTATTCATTTTAAAAACAATTTCAATAACAGTGCGGGGACGTATAAAATTGACGATATCATGTTAAAATTTATTTTGCCTCTCATTAACCCTTGTTAAGTATGTGCTAATTGTTTTGTTTTTCCTGTACGTTGTATATATTTATGGGCATCTCGCCTTTTATCTTCATTCCTTGACGAGGTGTAGCTTTGAATAAACGAAAGGCCTTGGAATCGTTTTTCTTTTTCATTGTGGGTTTCCAGCATATATATATATATATATATATATTTTTATATATATATATATACACACACACACATTGTTCGCCACCAGTTTTGGCTCTCCTCCCATTTCATTGCCAACCCTGGTGAACTAACTCACAACTTTTCTATCCTAAATGACCTGGAGCAGATTACCCTACTCGTATCCCCGGTTGCATTAGAGATAGGCCCAACATTCTGGATTTATTTATTACCTCTCATCCTTCTCCTTACTCTGTGAAACTTTTCTCTTCGTTGGGGACCTCCGATCACAATCTTATAGCTGTTTCCTGTCCTATGGCACCAATACGGCTTTTGGATCCTCCAAGAGAAGGCGCCTTTGGTCCCTTCAGCACCACTATTGGGGCGTCCTTAGGCAGTACTTCTGTGATTTCCTATTGAATGCTTATTGCATCCGTGGCCGAGGTCCTTCTGAGTGTGCTGAGCTCATCAGAGATATGATTCTCTCGGGCATGGAGGTGTACATCCCATATTTTATCCCTACTGTTAATGTTAAAAAACCTTGGTTTAACTTTACTTGTTCTAATGCTATTCGCAGCAGAGTGTATTCACTGTGAATTTGTCATTTGTGCAATAAGAAAGGTGTACCTTTGGCGAGGTTCACAGACCCCGAACCAGACTCAGAAAGCTAGTGTGTGTGTTTTTGTGTGTGTGTGTGTGTGTGTGTGTGTGTGTGGACGGGGTTGTGGAAGCTGCATGATGCCTTGAAGCACAATGTTTAAAACTCAAAGTTTGAGAAGTATTTCGTACATGTTTAATTTTATTGAATTTTTTTATTGCTTATAATTAGCAACTATTTTGTAAAATTATTGTCATATCATATAACTATACGCGTGGATGTGTTTAGGGAAAAACAGAAAGAATCGCAAAAATATGTTGAAAAAATATCGTTCATATATTAACATTATAAAAATTAGAGGAGGCCCGGTCTCCCATGCCTCCTCTGAAAAGCCGTCTCTGCCGTTTTGTGAAGAGGGGTATGCGTAAATTTCATTCATAAAGTATTACTATTACTATTTTCTTTGCTTTGCTAATTTCTTTCTTTCTTTGGTGTATGTATATATACATGTGTGTGTGTGTGTGTGTGTGTGTGTGTGTAAATGATGCGGGCCGATGCAGAGAGATCGTCTGTAGGTCGAACCTGAATCATCGTTCGAACTCACATAAGCTATATATATATATATATATATATGTATGCTGCAATCCCACAAGGAAAAAGAAAAACGATTCCAAAGCCTATCGTTTATCTGGGGTATAATATGCACTCTGTTTAAGTTCCTCATTTCTACCATATCTCAAGAGCTGAAATTTCTCGATGTTAAATGTCATGTTTTTGTCTTCTGAGCATTTTTATATTTTATTCGTATCCCCCTGCAAGCCCTCCGCTTCATTTACATCGCTTGATTTTTCTGGTGATCTTTTTATCGTCTGCACAAGATATTACTCTACTGCTGGTGTTTACTTCACTCTCTATATCTTTTAGCATGATAATGAACAGGAGTGGGTCCAAGTACTTATCTTGTGGTACTGAGCTACGTACTCCGATTCTGATGATGATATACGTTGAATTTTGACGATCCGTAGATGTTCTCTGAGGAAACTGTAGATCCATTTTCTCAATTTGCCTGATATTCCCATATATTTCATTTCATATGCTATTATACCATGAACACATTTGTCGAAAGCTTTAGCAAAATCCGTGTATATGACATCGTAGTTGTCATTGCCTTCCAGTGCATCTAGGATATTGATATAGTGCTCTATTAGTTGTGATAGGCATGATCTGCCTGTTCGGAATCCGTGCTGATTTTCGGCGAGTCTTTCTAGTGTCTCCAAGAAAGCGAAGATTTTCTGTCTAACTAATCATTCAATTACTTTGATGAAGTGGGTCGCCAATGACACTGGTTCTTTGCTTGTGATCTACCCCGTCGTTTATATATATACTGGGAATGTTTGCTCTTTTCAAGATGCTCGATATTTCCCCAGTGTCTATGGATGTTCTCCATATACAGTACCAAGGTGTAGCTATTTCATATTTACAAATTTTAATCAATAATGCGTTCCAATTGTCCGGATTTGCAGCTGAATGCGATTTCATTTGCCTTATAGCTCTCGTTACATCTTCTGGGGTAGAATCAAAGCCTGTTATACACTCTCCTTGCAATTTCTCTTCAAAGAATGCATCAATGTCGGGGTATTGCTTTGTCGCTTTTTGGTTACTGAAAACTGATTCATACTGGGGTCTCATTGCTTCAGATATTTCTTTTTTCAAGTCATCCCAAAAGTAATGTCGTTTTTCACAATAGATTAAGTTTAAACTAGTCCTACTCGGTTTAAGCATAAATTTTCCGAAGGTTATATCTAAGAGGAGATTTATCGTGTTTCTCTACATATTTTTCAGTCCTTGACAAGTGAAGACATGTGTTTTGCTTTATGTGAACCCCTCATAAATATGGCGGTATCAGAACAGCATATCAGGTATATAATGCTTTTCGAGTTCAAAAAAGGGAATAGTGCTACTGAAGAAGCGCGAAACATTCAGGACCTTTATGGCAACGATATTCTGCATATGAGGAAATGTCAAAGATGGTTTCAAAAGTTTAGGAATGGTGACTGCTGTTTGACAGATGCAGCACGCTCTGGACGCCCTGCTGAGTTTGTTGATGACCTGTTGTTAGCCCACTTGAAGAAGACTGTTCAACAACTGTCGAAAAATTGGCCCAGAAACTCAATTCATCCCCGTCCACCATCCATCGACATTTGCAACAACTCGGGAAAGTGCCTAAGTTAGGAAAATGGGTGCCACATGAATTGTCGGTCGACAATCTGAGGGTGCGGGTAAACATTAGCACAGCTCTTCATTCCCGTGAACTCCAAGATCCGTTTTTGCACCGTTTAGTGACTGGTGATGAAAAGTAGATACTGTACCAGAATGTTAAGCGCCGTCGACAGTGGGTTTGTGCCGGAGAATCAGCGACACCACAGCCAAAACCAAATCTTCACCCTCGGAAGGTGTTGCTTAGTGTTTGGTGGGATAAAGGTGGTGTAATACACTTTGAAACTTTACCACACAACCAAACAATCACCGCTCATGTCTACTGTCAACAACTGGATCGATTGAACACTGCACTAAAAGAAAAGAGACCTTCTTTGGTTAATCGGAAATGAATCGTGTTCCACCACGACAACGCACGTCCTCATACCGCTCGGATCACTTCTGCAAAAATTGAGGAGCTTGGGTGGGAAAAACTTCCACATCCTCCATATTCTCTAGACCTTGCGCCTTCAGATTATTATCTCTTCAGGAGTCTGCAAAACTATCTTGACGAGAAACAGTATACTTCTTTAGATGACCTGCACACCAGTCTTTGTACGGTTTTTGCCTCAAAACCGCTTGAATTTTATAAACATGGCATTGAAAAGCTTGTAGGACGTTGGCAGAGTGTCATTGATTCCGATGGAAAATATATACTAGATTAAAAAGTTTCAGTTGAGTTTTTTTTTGTCCTTCAAATTCCGATCTAAAAAATATTACTTATGTGATGACCTGATAGATCGTCATTTAGTTCATTATTTCTCTTCCTTAAGATCCCGATGGCTTCGCATGTTTTTGTTTCCCTTTTCGCTTAGAAGTAATTTTGATGTTTCCCTTATTGCTTATATATATATATATATTAGGGTGTTTCATACCTATAGGGTAAAATAAAAATGAGCTTGGAGTTTTAATCAACACGTTTCTCCGTATTCTAAAGAACAAGAAAACACGTTTGTGCAAGTTTGAACCAGATCGCGCTGCATTTAGAGGTCCCCAACTTTGACGACCTTTTGTCAGTTCATTTCTCGCCTGCCTGCAGTGAAGACGGTTTTCTTCGTCACTTGAGCGGTTCGTGTTGTATAGCCTATTGGACAACTATGGAGGTAATTATATATGCTACTAATTATCGCATTTTACTGTGGTATTGAAATTTATTATTATTTAATTTCTGTCATTTTACTGTGGTAGTGATATTTATTATTAATATTACATGAAATTAATTAGTCTGTTGCATATTGGACAACTAAGCTGGTAATTATTTATGATACTAATTAATGTAATTTTACTGCGGTATTGAAATTTATTTAATTAATGAATTGTCAAAGAGAACGTAGTGTACACGTATCAGTTTTATAAATAAAGAAAAGCAGTAACTGGGACTCGAACCAGTGTCATAGCCGTTTGGCGGCATCGCTCAAGTCGGCGTACACAGCACGCTATCCACTCCCTAGATGGTGTAGTGGATAGCGTGCTGTGTACGCCGACTTGAGCGATGCTGCCAAACTGCTATGACACTGGTTCGAGTCCCAGTTACTGCTTTTCTTTATTTAATTAATGAAATTAATTACGATGTGAAATTATTTCTGTGGAATTATTTAGTTTGTTTTCTTTTCCAGGTGTAACCAGAGCGAAAACAGAAGTGTTTCTTATTGGCCAGACGGATGCGAACATCACATCAAGTGGCCTTCCAACTCAGTTGCAAGTACTCAAAAAGTACTTTTACCACCAAAAGGAGCAAAAATTTGGACGTACTAAATGCCTGAACCTGTGCCTGGATGCCTATCTCATATTTTGGGAGAGCGAGAGAATCCCCATGATGCGTCGAGATTCGGCCTTGAGGAAGATGGAATCCCTTCTCAAGGAATACGACCGGCTTGTGAAGCACAAGTCACATAAAGCAGAGTCCTTCCGAGTGAAGGAGGCGATGTTCAAGGAGGCAATAGCGAAGGAGATCATGGACATTGCTCATTCACAGGCTAAGGAAATGATGAAGAATCAGGAGGACATCCACTTTCTCGACATGCAGCGTGAAGATCCAAATTCCTGCAGCATGGGCCCTGTTGACATGAAGCTTCACTATAAGGAGATTAGGAAAAGGAAGAGGCTGGACAAGATTAAGGAACAACAGGAGAAGGCCAGGAAGGAACAAGGAGCTGCAGAAGATACGGGGGCTTTAGTGATTTCAACTTCGTCAGAGACTGACTCAGATGTCGTTGACCCAACCGTGGAAGTTTTTCCATCCTCCTCCAAGGGAAATACCAAGAAGCGACGCAGGAATCTGATCTCACAGGATGTGACGACTACCTACGATCGGCTGAATATTTCGTACCGCGATTCAGCTATGTCGTACGCTGCAGCGGCTAAATCACTAGGTTCTTCGACGCAGATGTGGCAGATGAAGAAAAGGCTCAGATGGTCGTCAGTTTGGGTAAGCCCGCATCGAAAAAGGAACTCAAGCGACCCCAAGGGAAGAACGTCAGGAATCTTGCCTCGAAACACCTGGCGGAGTTCGTGACAGGAAAGACGATGGCTTTCTTCCATGCATTCGACTTGGACACAGAATTCTTGAAAAAGCCAGTTGCCGAGCGGACTGAAGTAGAGGGCTTCAAGCAAGCAGCGGCAACTGTTAACAAAATCTCTGTCGTCAACGATCGGGCCGAAAGAGCCATCGCGCTCACCAAAGAGTTCAACTGTTCTCTGACGAAGAACGAAGAGCAGAAGCAGTATTTGCTCAAAACTGTGATGCAGCATAGGGCGAAATACCCGAATAAAACCAAGAAGGATTTCATGGACAAATGATTCGCAAGAAGTGGTTATGTTTTTTGTATCTTTGTGAAAATGTGTAGTGAAATGGTACTCGTTTGTTGAATAAAAATTCATTGACAGATTTTTGTTTAATTTTTTCCGTTTATGATCTGCCAGAGCATCAAACTGGGGACCCGTAAACTTTAAACTATTGAATTAATACTTCGGTTTATCAGTCTCCTCAGCAAATGGAACAAGGGGATCCATGTGGATTAAAATTTTTCCAAACTTTTAATTTATGAAACACCCTAATATATATATATATATATATATATATATATATATATATATATATATATATATATATATATATATATATATATGAAAATTATCTCACGAACGTAACACGTGAATAATGTTTATGATGAAAAGAACCACGAAGAAAAGGAAACACCGAATGGTGTTCAAGCGCATTCGTCTAATGGTTCTTTTCATTATACAGGGTGTACATAAAGTCAGGATCTATTTTTGTGAAGCACTTGGAAATTATATGGAATTCAATCATAAAATGATAAAGTGGTAACATTTATTAAATAATTAAGAGTAGGATTCGACGTGACGCCCATCAGTATCCCTGCACAGCTCAAATCGTTCCGCAGCATTTCTAAACACATTCTGGAGCATTTGCGAGGTTATGTTATCTGCAGCAGTTCGTATACGTGTACGTAAGTTTTCAAAACTCGTAATCTTCGTCTGATAGACATGCGATTTGATAAAGCCCCATGCAAAGAAATCTAAAGGGGTTAAATCTGGTGATCTCGCTGGCCAAGGTCTGTTGCTTCCGCGTCCGATCCAGCGATTTGGAAAACGTCCATTTAGATAATCCTGAACAATTTTGGCATAGTGACAAGGAGCACCATCATGTTGATAGACGACGGGGATAGGATTGTTAGTACCGTCGTCTATCAACATGATGGTGCTCCTTGTCACTATGCCAAAATTGTTCAGGATTATCTAAATTGACGTTTTCCAAATCGCTGGATCGGACGCGGAAGCAACAGACCTTGGCCAGCGAGATCACCAGATTTAACCGCTTTAGATTTCTTTGCATGTGGCTTTATCAAATCGCACGTCTATCAGACGAAGATTACGAGTCTTGAAAACTTACGTACACGTATACGAACTGCTGCAGATAACATAACTCCGCAAATGCTCCAGAATGTGTTTAGAAATGCTGCGGAACAATTTGAGCTGTACAGGGATACTGATGGGCGTCACGTCGAATCCTACTCTTAATTATTTAATAAATGTTACCACTTTATCATTTTATGATTGAATTCCATATAATTTCCAAGTGCTTCACAAAAATAGATCCTGACTTTATGTACTCCCTGTATATATACCGCGCAGCCTCGTAGCAGATGCGTGTATTGGTTTGTCTTCACACACAGACAGTGTTCGGGGATCTTGCCTGTAGGTCTGGTGAATGAGCGAATTCTCCTCTTGCACTCTCTGCCACGCATATACAGGTACACCGGGTTCATCTGTTACTGGACTGGACCAAGCATCTAGTCTTCTTTTGAGAACTTTAACTTTCTACCTGCTGTGGCTCTCTTGAGATTGTTTGGAAGCTGGTTAAAAAGTCTTGGATTCTTGACAACCAAGCTATTTTCCTTCAGTGTTGAATGGACCTAATGCCTCTCCGTTAATTTTGGGACACTACACTATATACAGTATACATAGGTGGATATATATATATATATGAAAATTATTTCACGAAAGTAACACGTGAAAAATATTTATGATGAATAAAACCACGAAGGAAAGGAAACACAGAATGGTGCTCAAGCGCTTTCGTCTAATGACATCCTCAGGAACACTGAAGTACATAAAGAGTTACAGCCTATATATAGGTTACAGAAATATATATATATATATATATATATATATGATGAATAAAACCACGAAGGAAAGGAAACACAAAATGGTGCTCAAGCGCTTTCGTCCAATGACATCCTCAGGAACACTGAAGTACATAAAAAGGTTACAGCCTATATATAGGTTACAGAAAAAAAAAAAATTATATATACACATACATATATATATATATATATATATATATATATATATATATATATATATATATATGCAATAAACGGAGAAGTAAAAATAAAAATTAAAAATTAAAGGATTATCAGAGAGGCATACAGATTTGTAAAGAAAAAATATCGATTTTTAGCACAAGATCAAATGAATTATAAAAATACAAATTTATACTGGAAATCTGCCCGGGTTTTAACACTCTGCCTTTTATGGTTAAGTTTCGAAGTCTATAAAAATAAAATGAAAATTAAAAGTTAATAAAGTAGCATACAAGTTTACCAAAGATTTAGCGTTCTACCCTTCTTATCTAAATCTGTTTTGAAGGAATTCAAAACAACAGGATCGAGTTGAAAAAGACCTTTGCTTATGTTGAAGTTATTTGAAAGTTGGATAATGGCAGACTCAAGAATATTTCTATTAACAATGTTGCTAGAGTGGAATAAAACTGAAGCATTATTCCAATCAATACAGTGGGATAACTCTGACAAATGGACAAAAAGGGCACTGGACAACTGTCCTGTTCTAACGGAATATTGATGCTGTTTTATACGTGTGTGCAAATCCTTTCCCGTCTGACCTATGTAAAAGGAATCACATTGTTTACAACCAATTTTATAGATAATGCCTGAATTATTGGTAGGGCTATTTTTTACTATGATATTTTTCACAATATTGTTATATGAAAATACTACATTAATATCCAAAAGTTTAAGTTTTTAGGCATTGCTAATGTACTTAAACTTTTGGATATTAATGTAGTATTTTCATATAACAATATTGTGAAAAATATCATAGTAAAAAATAGCCCTACCAATAATTCAGGCATTATCTATAAAATTGGTTGTAAAAATGTGATTCCTTTTACATAGGTCAGACGGGAAAGGATTTGCACACACGTATAAAACAGCATCAATATTCCGTTAGAACAGGACAGTTGTCCAGTGCCCTTTTTGTCCATTTGTCAGAGTTATCCCACTGTATTGATTGGAATAATGCTTCAGTTTTATTCCACTCTAGCAACATTGTTAATAGAAATATTCTTGAGTTTGCCATTATCCAACTTTCAAATAACTTCAACATAAGCAAAGGTCTTTTTCAACTCGATCCTGTTGTTTTGAATTCCTTCAAAACAGATTTAGATAAGAAGGGTAGAACGCTAAATCTTTGGTAAACTTGTATGCTACTTTATTAACTTTTAATTTTCATTTTATTTTTATAGACTTCGAAACTTAACCATAAAAGGCAGAGTGTTAAAACCCGGGCAGATTTCCAGTATAAATTTGTATTTTTATAATTCATTTGATCTTGTGCTAAAATTCGATATTTTTTCCTTACAAATCTGTATGCCTCTCTGATAATCCTTTAATTATCCTATATATAGGCTGTAACCTTTTTATGTACTTCAGTGTTCCTGAGGATGTCATTAGACGAAAGCGCTTGAGCACCATTTTGTGTTTCCTTTCCTTCGTGGTTTTATTCATCATAAATATTTTTCACGTGTTACTTTCGTAAAATAATTTTCATATATATATATATATATATATATATATACAATAAACGGAAAAATAAAAATAAAAATTGAAAAAAAATAAAGGATTGTGGGAGGAGCATACAAATTTGTAAGGAAAAACTATCGATTTTTAGCACAAGATCAAATGAATTGTTTCCAACCAATGCTATAAAAAAAACCCGATTTTTAGCACAAGATCAAATGAATTGTTTCCAACCAATGTTATAAAAAAAAAATACAAATTTATACTGGAAATCTGCCCGGGTTTTAGCACTCTACCCTTCTTGTTTAAGGTTCGATGTATATAAAAAGAAATTGAAAAATAAAAGTTATTAGAGTAGCATACAAGTTTACCAAAGATTTAGCGTTCTACCCTTCTTATCTAAATCTGTTCTGAAGGAATTCAAAACAACAGGATCGAGTTGAAAAAGACCTGTGCTTATGTTGAAGTTATTTGTAAGTTGGATAATGGCAGACTCAAGAATATTTCTATTAACAATGTTGCTAGAGTGAAATAAAACTGAAGCATTATTCCAATCACTACAGTGGGATAACTCTGACAAATGGACAAAAAGGGCACTGGACGATTGTCCTGTTCTAACGGAATATTGATGCTGTTTTATACGTGTGTGCAAATCCTTTCCCGTCTGAACTATGTAAAAGGAATCACATTGTTTACAACCAATTTTATAGATAATGCCTGAATTATTGGTAGGGCTATTTTTTACTATGATATTTTTCATAATATTGTTATATGAAAATACTACATTAATATCCAAAAGTTTAAGTACATTAGCAATGCCTAAAAAGCCCGGGAAAAATGGAAGTACTAAAATATTTTTTGACAAAGTACGTGTGTTATTATTTACACGATAGAAAGTTCGTGTTGCCTTATTGAGACAAGATTCCATAAACGCGGATGGATAACACAGATCGCTTCCAATACCGTTGATTTTTTCTAATTCGGCGTCGATGTATTCCGGACTGGCAATCCTAAGGGCGCGGAGAAACATTGAAGAAAAAATGGCCTTCTTAGTGGGGGTGTCATGTCCCGAGTAAAAGTGTACGTAGGACAAATTGTTTTTTTTTTTCCGATTGATACTAAACTTAAAACCTGGGCTTTCCCTATGTACACGCACATCCAAAAACGGGATTGAGTTGTCTTGTTCCACTTCTAAAGTAAACTTAATGGAGGGGACTTGATCATTTAACTGAAGGAGGAAGTTATCCAGGTCACGATTCATGGGCCAGATACACAAAATATCGTCGACGTACCGCAACCAAGGGATGCCAACCCCCAGGATTCTCGGAATGTAAGTAATTTCGAAAAACTCCATATAAATATTGGAGAGGAGGGACGACAAGGGGTTGCCCATGGCCATCCCAAAAACTTGTTGATAATACTCGTTATTGAAAGTGAATTTACAGTCTTTGATGCAAAGCTTAATATGTTCCAAAACAATGTGTGAAGGTAGTGGCAGGTCATACTTATGTAATTCTTGGAAGAGAAAGTCAAGCATATCGTCAATGGGCACTTTTGTAAACAATGAACAAACGTCAAAACTTTTATTTTTCAATTTATTTTTATATATATCGAACCTTAAACAAGAAGGGTAGAGTGCTAAAACCCGGGCAGATTTCCAGTATAAATTTGTA
Source organism: Bathynomus jamesi (assembly GCA_023014485.1). Classification (NCBI taxonomy): domain Eukaryota; kingdom Metazoa; phylum Arthropoda; class Malacostraca; order Isopoda; family Cirolanidae; genus Bathynomus; species Bathynomus jamesi. The sequence continues at coordinate 82,296 of JAJOZX010001021.1, read as the reverse complement.
ATTTTTTTATAACATTGGTTGGAAACAATTCATTTGATCTTGTGCTAAAAATCGATAGTTTTTCCTTACAAATTTGTATGCTCCTCCCACAATCCTTTATTTTTTTATTTTTTTTTTTTTTATTTTTCTGTTTATTGTATATATAAATAATATATATATATATATTTTTCTGTAACCTATATATAGGTTGTAACTCTTTATGTACTTCAGTGTTCCTGAGGATGTCATTAGACGAAAGCGCTTGAGCACCATTCTGTGTTTGCTTTCCTTCGTGGTTTTATTCATCATATATATATATATATATATATATATATATATATATAAGCACAATCCTAAGGAATAGAGTTTTTATATCGATTCATCAAAGTTGAGTTTGAAAGCTGTTTTATCGTACAACGGTAATATTTTATTCTTCGGCTTCGTCTGCACATAAAATTCATATGAATGAAACGTGTAACAGTATGCAGTTACTTTAGAGACATATTGTCTATGATAAACACTCCTGACATATTTGTAGTGATCTGAAAGTGGTTGCACTTCTCTTTGGCTTAGAGTTTAGATACAAAAGGTTCTCTTGTTTCTTCTACAAGTGGGGTCAGCAGAGTTAAAGAGGGTCATTACGCACAGAATGAGAGTCCACTTCGACAAAAATTGGATCCAAAGTTGGGGTTGAAATCCGGCATATATAATATATATATATATATATATATATATATATATTTATATATATATATATATATATATATATAGATATACTGTATATATATAGCTGAAAATGGCGCACAATCTTTCAAAGCACTTTGTAATTGTGTACAATATTTAAAAAGGACGTACATATCTATATTTATTTGGGCACAATTATGACAGAAATTTGAAAATTAACATATCGTTGTGTAAGAATGAAAAACACCTTATTAAAGGTGCTTAAAACGCTAATGTATTTATTATAGAATACTTAACATGTCGTGAGCCAAAATATCCACCCCTATATACATATATGCTATATATTGCTACAATATTACGTTATTACGTATTATACGTAAGCTTCTGAATAGGATTTTTAAAGTTCAGCGTTAAAATAGGTTATTCCCTTTTCTTTGTAGCAATATATAGAGTAGAAGATGCTTACCCAATTAAGGGTAACGGTATGAATTCAAAATTGATGGTAAAGTGTGTCCAATATTATTATTATTAATGAACAATTTTGTATTAATTGCTTCGTCTAGCTTGCTTCGCCACTTTTAATTTTGAATAAGATTATTAATTAAAAATTACTTTTCCTTATGCGTTATTACCGCGAATTGCTGTTCGTATATATTACTGCATAAGGGGAGCTTCTTTAGTTTCACTTGTACAGAACCAGAAGCTCCTTACAGTCATATTCGCTTTAACATAAAGGCTTCGAGATTTTCTTATATCTGAGTCTTCAGTCAAGGAGATGGTTTGACTCCAATGCTTAATTCTTGTACTTCATCATTGTATATTATGTAGGCTGACCATACGTACCGTTTTGAACGGGACTGTACCGTTTGTTTTATATTTCCTGGCCGTCCCGTCGTTTTAATAAAAATGTCAATTTTGTCCCGGTTTATGTACTTACTTTTTCATGAATACAGAATATTAAATAACCCCGTCCCTTTTTTGCCATCCGAATGTCCCGTTTTTGTCTCAAGGAAATATGGTCAGCCTAATATTATGTTATTATGAATTTAATATGTACATAGGAACTTCCCAATCTTCTAGTTTTGTAAATAAAATATTGTGATTCATTCTATCATATGCCTTACTTGTATCAAGAAAACAGCTATAAATAGTTGAATTACTGTCAGTGTATTTAAATATAATTTCCTTAAGTATATAGATACACAGATCATTTGAGCGGGACCTTTTAATACCAAACTCAATTAGTTCATAAGTTATCATTTAAGTGGCATAGTTATAAGAAATTCTCTACTATTTTCGAGAAAAGTGAGGCGATGTAAATAACTGAAAAATACATGAATGAAATATACGTCTATGAAGGAAGATATCGATATTTGAATTTACAAAATATAAATTGCAAGTATTCGCGTTCATCCTAGTCTTTTGAAAAGGGCATATATATATATATATATATATATATATATATATATATATATAATATATATATGATGATGTTTGTTGTTCATGATGATTGTTATCACGTTACTATAAGAATGGATTAAAATATAATAGCTTCCCCTTAGATTAGATATATGAAATCAAAATTAATTTATTTAATAATTTTTGGATCTATTTCGTAATACAAATATTAGAAGAAGGCAAAATTTGTTTATGAGTTGATTGTATTTATTTTAATTTTATTTTGTGTGGTATCGTTATTAATATATCATCGACGGCGTAAAAGTAATCTTTGGTATTTGTTTTACACTACAGTTCTTACACATGAAATATATACACATATATATCAGCAGAAAGCTGGTGTTCCAGAAATGGATTTTCTGCACGAACGCTTCCAGCGTTTGTTTGCTTGTTTTTGCCTGTTTGTTCTTGTTTGTCTCATGAAAGACTGAAAGATCCCCCTCACAGGAGGATTTTTTCTAGTGAAGGAAGGCGAGTATGAATACTTTTTTTTTTACCCTCAAGGCTATGATGAATTTTTTTTTTTTGAAGGAAGGTGGAGACGAATCCTTTTTTTTTTCTCCCCCTCCCAAGGCGATGATGGGTTTTTTTTCCCAAGGAGAAAGGCAAGGATGATTTTTTTTTCTTTTTTCCCCAAGAGGAAGGCGATGATGAATTTTTTTTTTCTTTTTTTCCTTTTTTTCTTTTTTTTCTTTATTTTAAGGACCATGAAAGACACCTTAAAAGGAGAGACCGTCATGAAGGACGGTGAAGGATCCTCATGAAGAACGGTGAGGGGGGAATTTTCAAATTGATCCATGTCTGTCTCCCCAAGTGCGCCCATTCTACTGCGGACAAAACAACTATTGATTACAGAATATTCTCAGAGGTTAACAAAAGAAAATTTATTGGGGCTGTAGAAAATACTCGACTTGACTGTGACGAACCTTCAAATGATCCAGATCATATGTTTCAGTTCTTCTGTGACACCTTATTCCATATTTCCAATATTTGCTTTCCTTTAAGAGAAAAACAGTTTCGCCCAAAAGTGTCGCAAATCCATGGATCACTCCAGGAATTATCACTTCAATAAAGAACAGAGATAAATTATTCAAATTGCAATTACAGACCAAAATTCGTAAAATACAATATACTCAATACAGAAACAAATTAACTAAAATAATCAAAATTGCAAAATATAACTATTATAACAATCAATTTTCCAAACATAAAGGAGACATGAAAAACATTTGGACAACCACGAACAATCTTCTCGGAAAACAAATTAAAAAAATTTCAATAGAGAAATTAAATGTTGATAATAAAGAAATTACTCATGATACTGCTATTGGGGACTCTTTATATGCACATTTTACTTCAATAGCGGATAAGCTTCGCTCACAATTAATAAATAATGATCACTCACCTCTAGAATATATGCCACCCAGCCTACTAAATTCATTTTCTTTTGTTTCTGCTACCTCTACTGAGGTCCAGAATATTATTGGTAAATTAAAAAATACAAAAAAATAACGTTCATAACATTCCTGTACCTATATTGAAACTTGTTAAAGATAAGATATCTGTAACTTTGGCTAAAATTATCAATCAAAGTATTTCCAAAGAAATATTCCCATCAATGCTAAAAACTGGTTGTATAACACCCCTTTCTAAAGGGGGTGATCTTACACTAGCAACAAATTACAGGCCGATGTGTTCATTATCTGTGTTCAGCAAAGTTTTTTAAAAAATTGTAAAAAGTAGAATGCAACGATATTTAGAATCCTACAATTTATTATCTCTAAATCAATATGGCTTCCGTAATAATAAAACAACGGAAATGGCTATTTTAAATCTTATGGAAAATGTAAATATACAGTAGCTAAAGAGAACAAAGAAATAATGATATCAACATTTATGGATTTGAGTAAGGCGTTTTATGTAATAGACCATCACATTCTACTTAATAAATTATATTGTTACGGCTTTAGAGGAGCAATCAGTAATTGGTTTAAAAGTTATTTGTCCAATAGATATCATTTTGTATCAGTAAATAAGGTTTGCTCAACTAAAGCGCTTGTCAAACATGGTGTGCAACAGGGCTCAGTTCTGGGTCCACTGTTATTTTTATTATATATAAATGACCTTCCACGTTCATCTGATATACTGAACTTCATAATGTTTGCAGATGATACAACTCTCTTTTTCTTGCAAAGATGTTAATTTAGCTAAGAATATATTTCATTCAGAATTCATCAGTGTAATAAAATGGTTGACCACCAGTAAACTTCCTAAATACCATTAAAACAAATTTCATGATTTTTACTAATAAAAGAAATGTATATCTTGATGAACTTAATGTTAATGAAATCGCCATAAAAGAGTGCACTGTACCAAAATTTCTTGGTGTAATGCTAGATAAGAATTTGCAATGGAGTGATCATGTAAATTATATCGCGAAAAGGATTTCAAGGAGCGTTGCTATAATGTTTAAACTTAGAAATGTAGTCCCTAAACAAGTTTTATTGACTCTTTATCATACTCTTGTTCTCCCTTATATAACATACTGCACCTTTGTTTGGGGAAACTCCGCTAACAACTCATTAAATGGTATCTTTGTCATCCAAAAACGAGCAATAAGGTTATTATCTGATGCTGATTTCCTTGATCACTCTAGTGCATTATTTAAAGAGCTAAACCTACTAAAGCTCAACGATATAACCAAACTGGCACATTTTATTTTTATTTACAAGTGTAAGAACAAAATCATTAATTTGCAATGGGTAAAAAGATATTTTGCAACTCATCAAGAAATCCACTCGTATCAGCCCAGAAATAGATCAAAACTTGTTATGCCTCAATTTAGATTGTCTTCATCTCAAAAACTACCCATTTTCATTGGATTGAAACTATGGAATGACTTGCATGCCGATATAAAAAAAAATTGTTTAAAACCAAGTTGAAATCCCGATTAATAATGGCATACTAACAAAAATCTAGGATTAATGTCCACTAACATTATTTAATATTGTTCATTAATATTGTTTAATATTGTAATACATGTTTTAACTTAATAATACTTATTTACTTATTTATTATTATTAATTAATAACAACTTGCTGCTTATTTTTAATAAGAGCCCAGTAAAGCCTAAAGCTTAAGAGCCAAATTAAATAAAATAAATAGTCGAGCTTCACAATTATTCATATCATTGTAAATTGAAAAAATGTATTTAGTTTATTATTATTAATAAAGGTTATTCTATTCTATTCTATTCTATTCCAAGGAAAAAGAAAACACGAAATAGTGCTCAAGCGCTTTCGTTTAATGACATCCTCAGGGACACTTAAATTAATAAGAAGATGGAGACTATATTTAGGTCACAGAAAAAATATAATAATAATGATATGATTGATGCAGAAAAATATTGTAGGAGCATAAAATTCACGTGGAGAAGCTATCAGAGTTTTAGCGCCTTGACCTTCTTTGTCTAAATCTGTTCTGAATGAATTCAGAACAATAGGATCAAGCGAGAAAAGGCCCTGGCTAAGGTTGAAATTGTTTATAAGTTGAATAATAGCAGATTCAAGAATATTTCTTTTAACAATGTTGCTTGAGCGAAATAAAATTGAAGCATTACTCCACTCAATACAATGGGATAACTCTGACAAATGAACAAATAGGGCATTGGATTACTATCCCGTTCTAACAGATATTGATGTTGTTTAACACACTTGTTCAAATCTTGTTCAAAAGAAGTTACATTGTTTGCAACCAATTTTATAGATAATGCCTGACTTATTGATAGGACTGTGCTATATTATGACATTTTTCACATTACTGTCACATGAAAATACGACATTAATGTTAAAAAATTTAAATACATTAACAAAGTCTAAAAAGCCTGGGAAAAGTAGAAGTACTGAAATATTCTTTGACAAAGTGCGAGGGTTATTATTCACACAATAGAAAGTTCGGTTTGCTTGTTAAGACAAGATTCCAAGAAAGAAGGTGGGGTAACACAAATCACTTCCAATGTTGTTGATTTTTCCAAATTCGGCATCCATGTATTCCGGACTGGCAATCCTAAGAGCATGGAAAAACATTGAAAAAAATATAACTTTTCCGATGGGGTGTCATGTCCGGAGTAAAAGTGTACATACGACAAATTGTTTGTTTTTTCCGAAAGATACTAAACTTAAAACCTGGGCTTTCCCTATGTACATGCACGTCCAAAAACGGGATTGAGTTGTTTTGTTACACTTCCAAAGTAAGATTAATGGAGGGGACTTGATCATTTAACTGAAAGAGGTCACGAGTAGAATGGGCGCAAAAGGTTAGAGTGTAATGCAATTGCAAATGCTGATCAATGTTGCAAAGGGGGAGGGAGTAAAGTTGTAAGAGGTTATGTAACAAAGGGGGAGGGTTATGCAAGTTGCTATGAAGGGGAACTCCCCCAGCAAGATGGAGAAGTCCACCTAACATCTTTGGGGGAGATGAAAGGACGGCCTCACCACCAAAGGGGTATACCTAACCTAAGAGAGGGAGAGAAAGGAGGAGGGTCTTTGGGGGAGAAGTAGGGACGACCTCACCTCCTAAAGGGAAACCTAACCTAAGCCTTAACCTAAGAAGGAGAGAGAGGTGTTGGCCTGGCTCCTGCCAAACGCATAATGAGTTCATCCGAGCGCCTGCTGTCTTATAAGGTCCTAATCAGCCAGTTGGCTTAGAAGGCTTAATCTGACTTGGGAGGCGTGAATGGTTTGTTCAGGTGTACATTATTAGGGTTGAGTTGCAGATTGCGCTATTTATTTAATTAAAGCGTATATTCTTGACAGTTGGCATTCCGCCAGTTGAGATTATCCGACAGTTGGCTTAATTCGCCAGTTGGCTTAACCCGCCAGTTGACGTAGAAGACCTAGAAGGCAGGTGTATATATTAATTAACTTTTCAGCAGCCAGACTGCGCTATTCAGGTATTCTTGACAGTTGGCTTAGAAATACGTCAGTCGGTTTAGAAGGCCTAACCAGCCATTTGGTATACATATAATTAAATAATAATATCGTTTATATATACAACCAAAAAAATTAAATAAACCACCATTACATCATTCTGTTTATTTGAACGAATTATTGGAATCAATTTCACGAAATATATAGGAAATAAATATACAATCCTATACAAACGATGGAATATATATGATCAAAAAAATAAAATAAAAAATAGTAATAGCATAAGAAATACGAACGAGGAATATATATATAATAAAAAAAAAATGTACAAAACGATGGAGTATAACCATCAATATAACAGTACAGGAGAAATATATATATATATATATATATATATATATATAATATATATATATACACAGTTATATAAATAATTAAATATATCGAAAATAAAAAATAATAATATCGCAAACGATGAAGTATAATCATCAACATATTAGTACAGGAAAAAAAAAAAAATATATATATATACACAAAATTATATTAAATAATTAAATATATTGAAAATAAATATACATCAAAATACATTCGTTCTACTGTGCTTAACTAAAACACTAAACTCGCACGTAATCGAGTCTACAGTCACATCATTATTGCTTTGCACTACGCAGTAAATACGATTTAACATTATTTCACTGCTCAAATTATAGGGATACCTATACTCGATGTAAATGGCCTTCATACCGTTCAATACTATTTTCGTGCCCACTTTACATTCGGTTGGCAAGTTATCTTTAAACACGGATAGAATACAATCAAAAGCACGCAAAAAGAGGGTATCATTAGCCACCACATCATTATTAAATACAAGTTTATAAACACTCCTTTCCAATCGAGGGTTTTTTCTTACCGACCCGAGCTTTTCAATCGTGAACTCTTCTTCACAACGCATAGCGGCAATTGAAATAATCTTCCAAGTCGTAATGACAGCTGCTCATTATATAGAGGTACAATTCTTCAGGGTAAACAGCGTAGGCGAGCTCTGCCATGTACCGCTCAAGTCCTTTGTACCAAAGTTCATGATATTTCGAAGAGACTAAACCTTTTAAATAAGCATCCAGCTCTAGATCATTCTCGCCCTGTTCATTCCAACATTCGATAAATTCGTCGAACAGAGCGGTGTATGCGTATTCAAGAACCGTGTCAAAGTAAATTACATCCGTAACACGCGCGTGTAATATAGGCTTCAGCTTGCAGAATCCGATGATTTCAAACATTCTGTCGAGGATGAATCGGGTTCGCGTAGGGACAAGAACGTTATTATCAGATGCATTCTTCCACATCAGCCCCTTATAAAGGGGGGAATCACTTATCTCTTCTCTTATTGTACCTACACCTGCAAGTATTTTATAGCGGTCCTCACCCCACTTCTCAACTATTACGAAGACTCTCTTCATCTCCTCAACACTTAAATAAATAACACTACGTTTACCAGAGTTTGCTTGTCTACAAATCGTTTCCAGTACATAGCAATAAATTCGTCACGGACACATCGTAAGTGGCATTGAAAATGCTTCTCAAAGGAAGTTACATCGTATTCGCGGAGTGCACGTCCAAACGGTTCAAGCTCTGAGATGAATATGAGCCACGGGTGGGCGGATCGGCTCGACGGGGGAGCGAGTCACACCATAAGCTGTTGGATCGTGTACGGATTTGTTCTAGCATGAATCATACGAGTACTTGTAGTAATTATACCGGGCAATTTTCCGACACGACACATGGGGTAATTTCAGTTTTAATGTTTTATATGCAATAGACGTTCTCCACACATTAACAATCCGGTGCACTATTTGAGAGAAACATGTGACCGTATTTATCCTCTTTGTTTGACAATCGATACTCCTCTCTAAACTCTATTAAAAACTCACACAAGCCTTTAGCCACAACGTCACTGCGAACCTCGTTATGATATATATGAATGTAGTGGTAAAAGTACTTTACGTTGTACATGATGACAAGGTTCACATTCTCAACCGCAGGGTACGCGTACTCGGTATGATGCAGCATGACATAATACCGCCTATCACACCACTCATCAACAAGACTCATTATCCATATCCGTTGCTTCTCTTCTGCACGCGTTGTTTAGCCCTACAGTTTACCCTACAACGTAGTCCATTACGTCGTTTGTGCCGCGAAATCCGGCAATACTCTCGCCAGAATATCCATAGAGTATTTGAACATCTTGCTCCTTCGCACGATTCAGTGTTGCCTTAAAAGTCTCAAAGGAGGGTGGGGTAGGTCGTCTTTCAGTATTCACCACATCTTCCGACTTTACCGAATACCACTTCATAAACGTCGAACACGCAATATCAAAAGTAGCGATCACTACTTTTTCGTCTACGTGAGAAAATACACGTCTGAGCTCCAGGGTTTGCAGAAGTCAACTGAGCACGCCGGATTAGAGATATACCCAGGTAGTAGCAGGAGTCACATGACCGAGCTCACAGTGGGCGGAGCTTAGGGTTGTATACACGCACGCACACAAAGGAGAAAATGAAACCCTAATTTATATAAATATACGTAATAAATAAACATTTCGTTAACAATATGCACACACACACACACACACACACAACACACACACATATATATATATATATATATAATATATATATACGTATATACAATCAAGGATTAAGGTACTGAACGGACACATTTCCTGAGCTCTCTGATATTGCTTCTACTTCTGCATATTGCTAATAATTTTACTTTTGGAAAGTTTTGAATTTTATATACTTGTGTTTATATTCACGTTGTTATAGTTACGTAATTGAATATTAGTGGTTTTTAGCGATTTAGAAGTTTTCATAGCGTGCCGGCTTAATTTAACTTAAACTTGTGACGGTTATAAACTAATTTTAACTGCGCGATGCAGTCGCAGAAATCGTCGTGCGTTAGGTGTAGGGTAAACCGGTGGTGTTCGGATTTTAAAGATTATAACGGCGGTCCTATGGCGATTACCGAGAGATCAGTTTGTTTCTTTTGCGAGCTAAGGGAGGAAATAGTTGACATAAAACGCAGTGAACGTGAGGTAACGGAAAGACTTGCAACGCTTGATGAGGGCAGGGGTAGGGCTACGGTTGACGAAAGCCGAACCAATACTAAAGTTGAAGACGTTAGTAATTTGAAGGGTGAGGTGCGTAACCTAGTTTCTAGTTTAGGTAGCTTATCGGGAAGGTTGGATAGAGTTGAGGAAGGGGTTAAGGTTGGTCCGAGATTAGTAGATGGGGAGGGATTTAGAGAAGTTAAGGGTGGAGCTAGGCCGCGTGCGTTTGGTGATAGGAATCCCCCCTATCGAGGTTTCGAACCCTTTCGCCCATTTGGAAAGGGAAGTGAATGAGGGGGAAACTATTTTAACTGGGAACTCTTTATTGCGCCATATGGACACAGAGTTCGTTGAACGGCATCCAACTAAGAGGAGGAGGGTCTGTCTCCCAGGGGCCAGGGTTTTCAGAGTTAGAGACAAAGTGGATAGAATTGACGTTGCCTCCCGTCACTCGATGTTGGTGACGATGGTCGGGGGCAACGACTCGTATAGGCCCGATACGAAAGTGCCTGACCTTTTGGAGAGATATAGGGGGTTAATTAGGTCCCTCAAGGCAAGGTCAAATAGGTCTTTAGTTCTAGGTATTACCCCTAGGCACGGTTTGGTTGTTAGGATTACGTCTAAAACGATATTTTTTAATACTATATTAGAAGAGATTTGTGCTGAGGAAAATGTACCCTTCGTAAAGCTGTGGTCCGAATTCAGTGATCCTTTTTATAAAAGATGGGGTGCATTTTAATGAAATAGGTAATGCTAGGCTAGGTAGGTTAATTGACGAAAACGTATGAAAGGTGTATAGGTCAAAGTCTTCTTTAAACGTTGTGGTTCCGGCGAACGCGGGCCCGACGTGAAAAATAGTTCAAAACGCCGGTCCGTGGTAAAAAATAACTTAAACGTCTTTTATTGTAACGCGCGTAGTATTAGAAATAAATTAAACGAATTTAAGGCGATAATTTATTTCGGCAACCACGATATAGTTGCTATCACTGAAACGTGGTTAAATACCGTGACTCAGGACTTGTTGAGGGAACTTGATATACCGGGTTTTAAACTCTTTACTAATGATAGGTTACATAGGATTGGTGGCGGCGTTTTGCTGTACATTCATAATTCCCTTAGGGCTATCGAGGTTAAGATAGATTTTCCGGCAGCAATTAAGGGATATGCGTTGAAGTTAGGGCGCGTAGTATTAGTTTTAATTTTGTTGTTTATAGACCTCCCGTTCAACCCCTCGATACCGATATTAGATTTTATTCACTTCTTGGTAACTTTATTGACAATCGGAATAGTATAATTGTCGGAGACTTTCTGCCCTAATGTTAATTACGAGACTTTTACTGGTAATGAGGAGGGTTTGAGATTGATTGAGTTCATGGAAGATTTTTTACGACAGATGGTTACCGAACCAACGCGCGGTGACAATATTTTAGATTTGATGATGACGAACGGCGAAATTATAGTCGAAGGTTTAGAAGTAGGCGAGAGTTTAGGATGTAGTGATCATCAAATTCTTAGGTTTAAGTTATTGATAGAAAACACTAAGGATAGTAACGTAATAGAAGTCCCTGATTTTCGTAGGGCTAATTTTGATAGTTTTGCGGATAGGATGAGAGTAGTGGACTGGGATAACTTATTTATGGGTAATGACACAAATTTGCATTGGGAGGCGTTTAAAGAAAGTTTTATGAATATTGAAAGGGAGTTTATTCCTCGTAGGCCCAAGCGCGCTAGAAATCATGGTAGGCCCAAGTGGTGGACTAGGGAAATAGGCGAGTTCATAAACGAGCGTAACAGAGCGTATAGACTTAATAAGCGCAATGGCACGGCAGCTAACTTTAATAGATATATCGAGCTTAGACGTCAGGTTAAAAGATCAGTTAGGAATGCTAAGCGTAATTTAGAGATACTTATAGCTGCGGATAGTAAACATAATCCAAAAAAGTTTTTTGAATACGTCAATAATCGTAAGCCGATAAAAGATAACATAGGCCCTCTAGTGGATGTTAACGGCGCTTTGGCTTCTGACGCTCAGGCGATGGCGGGTATTTTCAATAACTTTTTTGCGACAGTTTTTACCGTAGAAGACGTAAATAATGTCCCCGACGTGGACGATATCGTTCCATTTAGTAGCGAGACTATTTTGGATGAAATAACTGTTTACGAGGGTGAGATTGCGCATTATATCGATAGGCTAAAAGTTAGCAAGGCTCCAGGCCTTGACGCTTTTTATCCCAGACATTTGAAAGATTTGAAAGACGTTATTGTAGGCCCCTTAACGAAGATTTTTAATCAGTCACTCGAAACGGAGATTATTCCTGAAGACTTCAAATTAGCCTTTTTAAAAAGGCGACCGCACAGTAGCTAGCAATTATGGGCCCATTAACTTAACGTCAATTGTCGGTAAACTATTGGAATCCGTCGTTAGGGATCGTATCATCGATCACTTAGAAAGTCGAGATTTGATTAATAGTAGTCAGCATGGGTTTCGACGCCATAGATTTTGTTTAACTAATTTAGAATTTTATAACGAAATAGTGCGCGAATATGATAGGCATAGAGCGGCTGACGTTATTTATTTAGATTTTAAAAAGGCGTTCGATACAGTTCCGCATAGAAGATTAATTGCGAAGGTTAAAGAGCATGATATACGCGGTCAGGTAGCTAACTGGTTAGAGGAATGGCTTCGTGCTAGGAGACAGAGGGTCGTTGTTAATGGTAGTGAATCGGGGTGGTTGGATGTAGGTAGCGGTGTCCCACAGGGTTCAATGTTAGGCCCATTGCTATTCGTAATTTACATTAACGACATAGATGTAGGATTGACCAGTAACGTGTCAAAATTCGCGGACGATACTAGGCGGTAAGGTTCTTAACGAGGACGATAGAAATAGGCTCCAAGACGATGTAAATAGGATTATGGAGTGGACGGATAAGTGGCAGATGCAATGTAACGTAGACAAATGTAAAGTTTTGCATATAGGTTCTCGTAACAATAATTACACGTACACGATGGATGATAGAGAGTGAGCGAGCGTTGACGAGGAAGTAGATTTAGGCGTACGCGTATCTAAGGATTTAAAAGTTAGGAACCAGTGCCTGGAGTCTTGCGTAAAAGCTAATAGGATGTTAGGCTTCATAACGCGTAATTTCGAATTTAAATCAAAGGATATTATATTGCCCCTTTACAAGTCCCTACTCAGGCTTCATTTAAAATATGCCGTTCAGTTTTGGTGCCCGTATTTGCGTGAGGATCTTGATAGGTTAGAAAGGGTTCAGCTTCGTGCCACGAAACTAATTCCGTCATTGCACAACAAGCCTTATGAAGATAGGATTAAAGAGTTAAACTTGCATTCACTCGAAACTAGGAGATTAAGGGGGGAGCTTATTGAAATTTTCAAAATCGTTAATAACATCGATAACGTAAATTTTGACAAACTCTTCACTTTCGATAATAGCAATACTCCTAATAACGGATTTAAGTTGCGTGGCAGACGTTTCATTACTAATATCGCTAAAAACTTCTTTACGTTTAAAGTAATTCATAAATGGAATAATTTTCCAGCGCCCGTCGTGAACTCCACCAGCGTTAATGTGTTTAAAAAACGTCTAGATAGACATTTTAAAAATATTAACGTTGTTAAAAATTAAAAAACAATTGGCAACAGGAGCTCTAGGGGTCGTAATCGGGGATGAGTCTGTTGACGTCTAATGCCAGCTTGACATACCAGCGCGTGATATGCCAGAAAAAAAAATTAGACTAACACGAACTTAGTTGTAGCTTGTTGAGTAAATTAACCCACTTTTTGTTATTCTTTATACTTATTTTTCTTCTTTCTTTATTGCATGTCTGTAGTTTGCATGTTTGCATGGTATGATAGTGTTTGAGTTAAGAATGTGTTGTAATGCGTTCTTATTTTACCTCTTTTCATCTTTCACGCCTTTCCAGCCTAGTTGGCTGCATCCTCTACCTCCCTATGGAGTGGAGGATCGGTCTACAACAGTTGGAAGAATGTGTTGCTTTGAGTTAAGAATGTGTTGTTCTTGAGTTAAGAATGTATTGCATGGTTTGTAAGCGTTCTTATTTTACTTCTTTTCATCTTTTTCCGGCAGAGTGGGCTCTACCTCCCTTTGGAGTAGAGGACCGTTCTGCAATCATTCCTATTCTCTCCGACTATTTTTCTGACTTGTCGGCAGTGGCCGGCGGATGATGATGGTGAGTCTTTTTCTCTTTTTCTGAATAAATGTTAACCCACGAGTGATAGGTGTTGCTACTTACTTAACCCCTTATTCTCTTCTCTTAATTCCCTACTCAATCCTTTCTCTCGGGCTAACCTTAGAGTGGATCTTAGGGTCTTTGTTAGCCTTAGCTTCTGTAGATCTGTAGACCTCTTCTTTCCTTCCTCTCTTCCACCCCGACGGCTCAGCTGCCGGATCTTCTCCTGATAATGCTAAACTCTTCGCTCAAACTTACGCTTCCACCTCAACTATGGACGATTCCGGTACTGTTACTCAATCTCCTCAACCCTCTGACTTTATTATGTCTGAAATTAAATTCGTTCCCAAAAATGTTCTTTCTAGCCTATCTGGGATCAGATCCAGGATGGTGTACGGTCCTGATGGTGTTCCACCTGTTGTACTTGTGCTTCAGTGCTCACATCCTGCCTAGGCAAACTCTTACGTTTTTGCCTCTCATCTGGTACTTTGCCTTTCTGCTGAAAGTTTGCTTTCATTCAACCTGTCCCAAGGAAGAATAGCCGCTCTAACCACTTCAGTCAAACTCTTTTGATTTCTTGCCTTTCTAATATTTTTTTAATCTATCCTTAATAGGAAGAATCTTAAGCACCTCTCTTCTCACAATCTTCTTTCAGATCGTCAGTACGGGGACCCAACGGTACTTTTACCGACGATCTTGCATATCGCTCTGACTCATGGTCTTCCTCCTTTCAAGATTTCGGTGAAACTCTTGCTATTGCGCTAGACATATCGAGAACTTTTGATAGAGTGTGTTACAAATTTTAAATATCCAAAATGCCACCCTTCGGATTTTCGGTTCCTCCGCCTGTCTACGCGACACAATCTTCAACATGACTATAACCTTGCCTTCAACAATATACAAATCAATCCTTGCTCTTCGCTTAACATTCCCCACGCCTCCTTTCTCGTGATCTTTCCTGTAAAGATCACATATACTCTCTCTCCAAAACAGCTTCTAAGAGGTTAGGTGCAGTTTACTTTCCACACAGTTTCTTCGCCCTCGCACAGTTGGTGCCTCTGTGCAGCGGTCTTATCCGTCTCTGTATGGAATACGCTTGGGGGACGTTTTCGTGGGCAATCGCCCAAGGCTCCTCTTTCCTGCATAAAAACAATACAAAACATAAAGAGCACGTTTAAGCACTTACCCGCATGAATGTATTTCTTTCCGCATATTATGGATTCATGAACTTTACACGTAAATACTTCAGCAACACGGTGCTGGGGCTAATACCTTTGTTTATTTCTATAGGGTTTCTTATATTCCTCAAACTCTTGAAGAAGTTTTGACGTTTCTTGATAAAAAACTCCTAAACTAGTCAATATGTTTTGAAGGCACAATACATTTAGAAAAAAAAAAATATATATATATACACAGTATATAAGATCATGTAGAGAATTTGAAAAATGGTGTAACTTTGTCATTAATGAGTCTATCGTCATTAATAACTCTACTAAGCATAAACATAGATTTGATAAACCTTGTGGAGCTACTTATAATACATGCTGATAGCTTTGTGAACTTGATTTTCTAGGGAATCTAACTAATGTATGGCCTGTTTTTAAGAATCTCGTATTCATCAGTTTTCTCTTCTTTTCCAGGGCATCGTATAACGAACCTGTTAAAAGATCTCGAAATGCATTACTACCAACATGCCCAAGTGCCGGTAAGTGTGATCGAAAGAATAACCAGGGACTCTTTGACTCTACTATTGAAGTAACCTCTCAAGCAACCAGCCAAGACCTCTACACCTCCGCAGGCGTTAAAAGAGCTAGGCCTGTTGAAGATCAATCTCCGGTCACGTGCGGTATGGAAGCTAAACGAACAACGTAGAACCAGATGAACAATGTCCTGAAAACCTCCAGCCTTACACGTCATCTGCAACAATCCAAGCCCCTTCAAATGCAATCGCTTTCCCGACAGAGAGAATGAGTTAGCATTAATCCAACGGTGTATCTCTTACCTGAATGCTAAATGTGAGTAATTCCCATATACTTTCTAGAAGTCGCTACAAAGTCAGGATTGATCCCCGAGTCGCATATTCGAAGGGTTTCGAACAAGGACTCCCCAACATAGTTCGATGTGTCATCGCATATGCTCTTCAGAACAATAATGATCGGGAGACCTAAGTAAGGCTGGCGTTTGAGCTTGATCCAAATAGCGAGAATAGCGATCAGTTCTGGATAGTAATACCTTACAGACACCTGGTGGCAGATGTTGACTATATGCTTTCACGTTTTGCACAAGCTTCTCAAAGTGGTTCAAAGTTTAGCCTGGAGAATTTCACGGTTGAAATTGACCATGTATTCTGTGTTGTGGGACATACGGCTGCGCCTTATACATTCAACGTCAATTCTCCGGTTATTTACCGAAAGCATATAAACTCCGAGCGTGGCTGTGGATTTATAGCCGTAATCCTGGCTCATATGTTCACTGTGCTAAATACACGGGCCCAAAAAATTTGGTCACCTACGGTAGTGGAGGGTGCTCCTAAACTGGCTGTAGACTGTAAACTTGAGTTTGACTGTAACATGGGTCCTGAAGAGTTGACGAAGGTAGAAGAACAGCTGAAAGTTAGGATTGCCGTGTTTGGTCTGGATCAAGATGGTAGAACAACGTATGTATTTAAAAGCAGTGTGCGAGATCATACAAAACCTCTACTTGTTTTAGGGCTGGTGGGAGCCACTTACATTCCTATTAGACGCATCAGAGATCTTTACGTAAACTATGATAAAAGTCGAAAATATGGGAGACATCACGGTTGTCTCGAGTTTACGAATGATCTGTTGAAATTGTAAGGATTGCCACATGGTATGTGAGCAATGTAAGAGCCCCAAGTGCGAAAGTCGGGTAGTTGAAACTGAGAAGCGCGATTGTAATGTATGTTAGCGCATGTTTTTCAATAACATCTGTTTTGATCACCATAAATCGAATGGCTCGTGCAGGAAAATGAGGATTTGTGAGTGTGGTATGTTTCACACGTTGAATGGTAGCTGCGAGTTCGGGCAAAGTTGTGACGAAATTCCCTGCTCTACATGCCATGAGAAATATAAGGCGGATGGATGAAAGCATGTATGTTATATGAAAAATGCTAAGTCTAAAATAAACCCTGCATAACCGTGTACTACGATGTAGAAACATATACAGATGTTGAAACCAAAGAGGTTATCCCACATCTACTTGTAAGTCAGACTATCTGCGATGAGTGCATTGAAGTCGAGTGTGATGAGTGTCACAAATGTGGTAAATGGACAAACGTTTTTAAAACGATTGCACACGACAGTCCAGTGGAACTCTGTATCCTGTATTGTCAAGTTAGCGGATAAGTTCAAAAAAATGACTGTGTATATTCTTGCCCATAAGAGTGCAAAATTTGACACACAATTCCTTTATAAGGAGCATGGTTGAGCAAGAGTCATCTGAGATATTTACGGGTGATCCCTTGAAAAGAGGAAACAAACTTATACAGATTGCAAATAAGAGGTAATGTACAGTTTAAAGACACCCTGCCGTTCATACCTTTTAAATTAGCCAAACTACCTAAGGTCATGGGTGTAGCCGCCGAAGTTTCAAAAGGATATTTTACTTACACATTCCTCACTAGTGAAACTTTAAATTACGTAGGACTACCACCCACCCCAAACAATGCTCTAACTACACCAACATGAGTGATAGTGAGCGTGAAGATTTTGACCGCTACTACAACAGTTTTAACGAAGCTAATCCTTACAGTATAGCTAATGAATGTGAGCGTTATTGTGTGAATGACGTGCGTGTACTTAGAGTATGCTTTCAAGCCTTTAGAAGGATGTACATAGACCGATTCAACTGTGATCCACTACAAGCCACAACCCCCATCGCCTCATTGTGCTTTACTGTATTCAACAACAACTTCATGCCTAAAGACACCTTAGCCATCATTCCTCGAAACGCCCCGCGCAGTTATGGATGTAAGACTATTTACTGGCTCATACATAAGGGGTTCCAAAAAACCTTAGCCCCCATTTGCAGCTTACATGTTTACTTATATCGAAATAGTTTTTAGTGATTATAAAAATATATAAAATTCTTTATTTATTGCAGGTATTAAAATTACTGTAGCTGATAAAGTGATAATATAATGGCTTCTCAATTAATTGGTGACTCGGAGAGGCAACATGTGATAGATCGCACACGAGCAATAACATTTCGGGAAGCTCGTGATGCTGGAGCCACCTTTATAACATGTTCATGGGTTGTCAAAAAGTTGAGAAGAAGTGAGGACTTCGTCAAAAGAAATTGGAATAAAACTTTAGATGAATGTGAAATGGATACAACCAAATTTGGCCGCCCAAATTTGCCACTCTCTCAGGAAACAAAGGACATCATTGAAAGCAGTACGCGTAAGCGAAAAAACAGCGGTGCTGAACTTTCTAGAGAGATTGAAGTGTTGATAGGAAAGATCGTTAGTGGTGAGATCATTCGACTGTACCGTTATAGGCAAGGTTTGAAGCCTTGGCATGAACTTCCAAAGCCAAGAAAAACTCAACTTAACATCGATGACAGAATGTGGTTTGCCCATTATCTTGAAGATTGGGATGTGGATGATTTCATGCATTTAGCTGTCTCCGATGAATTTTTTGTTTACGTAACACGTCGGCCTAACTACCAAAATGATCGAGTGTGGGCCACAACACAAGATGAAATCGATGACAATGAACATTATCGCGAATTATTAAAAAGTCCAGACTGTGTTGGTGTGTTTGTTTTGTTCACTGCAAAGAAGCTCATGTGGGACAGTAACAGACAAGTTTAGGGTGGATCGATTTTACATTTGTTTCGATTTCCATATTCTAATAGAGACAAAAACTTGCACATGCATGAGAAAATAGCCTCTGCAAAATCTTAGCTTAATAGGTAATCATCTTCTGCCCCCGGCAGAGCGATGAAAATCATATTTTAGTAGTCAAAAACGTATTTTTCTTATAATTTTTAAAATATTTCAATATGCATCAAAATTATTCCTAATAACTACAAAGTCGATGAAAAAGACCTCATATGATCGTTTTTCCAAGCGCGTTGTCCTACGTTAATATCTTTTGCCCCCGGCAACAACGTCAAATGTTGAAAAAATAGGTAATTTATATACATATTTTCAGATCGGCTCTTTGTCTTAAATAATGCATTTATATATTTCCCATAGCATTTATATCGTTGCTTAGGCATGAAATAACACACACGCAAAATTTTATGACTCTAGAGTAATATCTTCTGTCCCCGAGAAAAGTCTAAATGTGGATTATAATTACGTTAATGCGATGTTATAAGTACGATAAGTACTAAGTACAGCTCCTCCTTGCTAATTTTATAAAATTAGCAACCCAGAACTCACCACGAGGAGGTGGCTGTACGTCGAGTTCCACCCAATCCAGCCCCAACCACTCTTCCTTTGGCTGCATGTAGATTTACATACGGTAATCTTTCTTAGAATCAAATCGTGGAATTTTTGTTCGGGAGTGAAGACGGGAGCGGATGAATCCGTCCCTCTCTTCTATTCCACTTACACTGGCAGAGGCTTCGGTTACTAATTTGATGAGTCTCTCGACCGCTTGAGTATGACAAGGGAATAGTGGGATCAGTCCATCAGGCTGGTCTCCCGTCTCAACAAACTCTTTTATTCGCGTATCAGGTATTGTTTTTGTAACGGGGGGTTCGGTCACCTCAGCCGTTTGCCAGTTGATCATTTCGTAATAGTTTTGACTATCGTAGAGCAGCTCAGGCATGGCGAAGGCTCGAATTTCCCCCGCTGGTGATTGTTTTGATCGTGCTTTTAATATTCTTCTCCATCCCAATTCTCTTATGTGTTGCTCATCGGCATGTAGCATGGAGATCAAAATATTTTCTGGGTGAGCAAAGCAAGAATTTCTACGGGGGACTTTGTTGGCGATTGTCTTAGATCTTTGAGGCATGGTCTGAGAGAGACGCATCATTTCGAAAAAATGTTTTGCGCCCTCAGTGAAACTGGAGTTTTTCTTTATCTTAAACCAAATTGGTGCGTAAACTGTCATAATGAATCGCACAATTTCGTTGAAGGTGCTGGAGGGTTCACTGGTTGAAACATAGAGGCGCAGAAATCTATTTGCTGTTGTCAGCCACCTGGAATGCGCCATCTTACCTGCATTTCGAGCCGCGAGAGCTGAAGAGCAGCTACCGCTCGACACTGCTATGTAGATGCCTAACAAATATTTTTGGTCAGTGCTCAACTCGGCATCATCTATGTCAATGTCGGGAGATGGAATGGCATCGAATTCTGTTATTGGAAGTTTTTCGCAGTCGTTCAGTTGTTTTCCAACTGGTCCAGTAAAGCCCATTGGCCGAGTTGTTTTGCCGTCCAAGTCTTGAATGAGGTGTCGCAGTGATAATTCATTACCGTGTAATAGGCATATGATCCACTGAACTGGCCTTTGTAGTTTCATTTCAATCATACGAATGGCTCCACCCTTTCGACCCGTGTTCACTGCGGTACCATCACAGCCGATAGCCACAATGTCGTCCGTGCTAATATTGTTAGTCTCTAGAAAGTTGATGATACCTGATGTTATTGCAGTGGCAGAACCTGATGCAGGAGTGAAATGCCCCATGTACTGGGATTCTGGTTCTTGAACTAAAACTATATGCTCTTCTACCACAGTCCTTCTATGCTTCACATTGTCTATTTCTTCTTGTGTCATTGTTTTATCTTTACGTCCGTCAAAGAAAATGCCCTGTAATGGTAGCGTGATCTTGTCATCTTGCTGATGCTCAGAACGAACTCTTTTTCTGGCTCTTCTTATCTTATTTCGATCGATCACTGAACTGACATCATCTTCTCGTATCCAGCCAACATCCTCTAACAACGAAGAAGCAATAAATGAAGCAGCTCTGTCTGAGACGCCCGTACGATCACAAGCTTCAGCAAGTACCTGGAGTTTCATTCGTGTTTTTTCCTTCATGTCATGTTTATCTCTCGGTGTTAGTTCATACGATGACGATGATTCTATAGATGTATCCTCGGTTTCACTAGAGGCTGACGAAGAAGGTTGTTCTTGAGAAGTTTCTTGTCTTTTACTAGTCGACGGCTCTTGATGTTCTGCTATTCCTTCTTGTTTCAATATCGCCAATCTTCTTGCAAGAGTCATCTCGTTTTTATTTGTTGTTTCAACATCCAAAGTTCCTATTGCCATTTTGCGATCACTTCTTTGGTCGAGTAAAAACTGTTGCTCTTTCAGTGGTACTCGTCGTTCACGAGGGCAGCTGCATTTTGTCAAATCAGGGCATTTACAAGCCGATATGTCAAATAAGGTGGTCTTAGTTGATTTCTTGAAGGCCTCAAGATTTTTCTGTAACGATTCGTTCTTCTTTTTCGCGTTCAGTGATTTGATGATGTTAGCCATTTTATCACGATAACTTTTCAACATTTGATTTATCCGTGCTGTCGAAACTGTTGGAATGGAAGCTAATTTCCACAAGTATTCCAGTCTCTCCGTGACCACAGCGGCGATGTCTTTGAATGGAGGTTCCTTCTTTGATGATCTCAACTCAGTTCTCACATGATGGTAGTATTGCATCACATCTTCACATGTGGGAAAACATCGCAAATTCAAATCTTTCCCAGCACCAAATATTGGACACGTAACCGATCTTCTAGTTGTAGCGGTAGCCATCCTGTAAAGATTAAAGAATAATGTATTGTTCTGTTACGCAATAAAATCGAAAAAAACAGAGTTATGAGAAAAACAAACAAGGATATGAGCAGAGAGATTGAGCACACTGAGGACTCTGAGTGAGGAGCCACACACACACACACACACACACTGAGGACTCGAGGAGCCAGCTGCAAAATACACACCTGCCTTCGACGCTGTCAAAAGGCAACTGAGGGAACTGCGCAGTGCGTACTGGCGCGTCAGTGGCAGCTGCTGCTGGCAGCACTCACCAGAGATGACCTTTAAACCCTAGCCTAGAGTCATAAAATTTTGCGTGTGTGTTATTTCATGCCTAAGCAACGATATAAATGCTATGGGAAATATATAAATGCATTATTTAAGACAAAGAGCCGATCTGAAAATATGTATATAAATTACCTATTTTTTCAACATTTGACGTTGTTGCCGGGGGCAAAAGATATTAATGTAGGACAACGCGCTTGGAAAAACGATCATATGAGGTCTTTTTCATCGACTTTATAGTTATTAGGAATAATTTTGATGCATATTGAAATATTTTAAAAATTATAAGAAAAATACGTTTTTGACTTCTAAAATATGATTTTCATCGCTCTGCCGGGGGCAGAAGATGATTACCTATTAAGCTAAGATTTTGCAGAGGCTATTTTCTCATGCATGCGCAAGTTTTTGTCTCTATTAGAATATGGAAATCGAAACAATGTAAAATCGATCCACCCTAAATTGTGGGTGCTGAAGCCAAATGGTCAGAGTTGGGATGGACAGTATTTTCGTGATATTACTCTATCCCAGCATGTCATTCCTTTTCTAAGAAACCCAAACAATGTTATGGATGTCGATCAGGTCACACTTTTGCACCATAAGGCCTCCTGCTTTAAGGCATTAGCCACTCAACAGTTGTTGCGGAACCATGAGATCGATCTCTTTGGAAATGAAGAATGGCCAGGAAATTCTCCTGACTTGAACGTCTGTGAACACATTGGATCAGTTATAAAGGACAAAGTTTGAATGTCTCTTGTTTCAAGAACCTGCAGCAAATCGATTTTCGAAGGATACAATGACGCAACACATTGAAACTGTTTTAGCAAATTTGCGTAACGATCAAGATCTATTCACGTCACTTTTGGCAAGCTACCCAAAGCGAATTCAGGCTGTCTTGGAAGCCAATTGCGGGAACACCAAGTTTTAATTGTTTCTCATTAAATGCAGAATTAAATGCTCTTTTGTAAGGTATGTTTAGTTTTACTGTACCTCCAATGGTTTAGGCAATGGGCGGGGGGCTAAGGTTTATTTGAGCCCCCTATACAACTGCAGACCGGAGTATATATAAAACACGCCCGCAACACGGGGGAAGTTGCCATTAAGATCAATGGTCGCGTTTTTTGGCTAGACGGCTTAAGTGAGTATCCAATCACTGGTGAAAAGACGGTGTACTCCTTTAACGGTTGCTGCTAGCATAGATGTCCACGCCCTGAGTGTGCCGTCACAGGGGATCTCCCTGGAAGATCCCCCGCCGACAGCCTCGCATGGACCCGTAACCACGACCAACTTATAAGTTCACAGTTCGCTCACAAGATCTTGTGGGAGCATGAGTATGATGCACGGATGGAAACAGATGGCCATTACCGTGAAGAAATAAGGGCCATCAAACGTACAATGGAAGTGGACCCCCCTCAAAGCGTCTAGTACGACTCATCGCCGCCGACTCATCGCCGCCGATTCATCGCCGCCAACTCATCGCCGCCAACTCATCGCCGCCAACTCAACTCCGAATGCACCGTTGCCAAATAATGTTTTGTATAATTTATTAATCTTTCTTTAGTGCGATGATAGGTGCTGAAGGAAATTAAAAACACTTGGAAGAACCATTGAAAACATAACTAATTATATTTATATAATATTTTATTTATATAATATAACCTAACCTAACCCAACCTAACCTAACCTAACCTAACCTAACCCAACCTAACCTAAACCCAACCCAACCTAACCTAACCCAACCTAACCTAACCCAACCTAACCTAACCTAACCCAACCCAACCTAACCTAACCTAACCCAACCTAACCTAACCTAACCTAACCTTCACCAATTAACATTATAGATGCCTTATACAAAATACAGAAGAGTCGAGATATGTATCTCAAACAACTTGTAGGAGGTCATGCTTCACCTTCAAAGTTAAAAAAATATCGTGATGCTGATGACCGTATATTAAAACTAGTTTTAAGCTTTGAGCAACGATCACCATTAGAATATTTACGTGGGATTGCCTACAATTACCACTAATTAAAATCTGAACCGTTTAATCTTTTTTTAACGTAGTAGAATAAAGAGTTTCTAACGATTTTTAATTTTTTAAAGCTCTAACCTTCAAAAATAAATTTAATTTATTTTTTGAAAAAATGGAGTTGAGTTGGCGGCGATGAGTTGGCTGGAGTTGAGTTGGCGGCGATGAGTTGGCTGGAGTTGAGTCGGCGGAGTTGAGTTGGCGGAGATGAGTTGGCGGCGATGAGTTGGCGGCGATGAGTTGGCGGTGATGGATCGTCCCATCCCGCCCTCAAATGCGGTGACAGCTTGTTTGGAGGACGTACAAACCCCTTCAAACTTTACTTTCCGCCTACGGATGGGGTGAAGCTTCAGTACTACGATTTCTATTCTTTATACCCCTACGTGATGAAGAACAATCCGTACCCCGTAGGTGCACCTGAAAACCTAGTGGGCCACGCCATGCCTACCAGCCGATCTTGCCTGTTGTTATAGACCACAAACTCATGTTTCCCCTGTGCGTGAAATGCGCAGAGGAGAATAATGGGTACTGTAATCACACGATCAACCAGAGGAAGATCAGAGGCGTATATACAAGTCCCGAACTGTCACTAACCCTCCGTCGCGGGTACAGAATACTGAAGATATATGAGGTGTGGAGGTTTCAGAAGCTCCCCAACCTTTTCACACCATATATAAATACTTTTCTGAAGGATAAAGTAGAAGCATCAGGATACCCGCGAGGAGTTGAGACCGAAAATGAGAAAACGGTGTATATTCAGCGTTACTATGATCGTGAAGGGATACAGCTTGACCGCACCCAAATTGTGAGGAACCCTGGCAAGCGCTTTAGCGTAAAGTTGTGCCGAAATAGTCTTTGGAGCAAGTTTGCCCAGAATACAAACAAGGGGAATGTACATTTAGCTCAAAGTTGTAGCGAAGTCTGGGATTACGCAAACGCTAACGATAAAGAGGTCATGGAAATCGTGAATGTAGGTAATACGTACGTAGTAAAGTACAACCGAACCGAATTGGTTACATATACATCACGTGTCACAAACATACCTGTAGCCAGTTTCATGACAGCCTACGCACGTATCAAGCTGTGGCATCTGCTGCATTCTCTCGGGCAACGGGTTCTGTACGCTGATACAGATAGTGTGATATTCACGGAGAGGTCAGGTGAATATATGCCCCCTATTGGGGAATTCCTTGGAGAGTTGACTGATGAGATTAAGGATGAGTATGGAGACATCGCATACGGTGATGCTTTTGCCTCAACAGGCCAAAAAACTTACAGTCTACGCGTGAGGGTTGGGAATGAGTACAAGTACATCGTGAAGGCTAAAGGCATCACGCTTAACCATACCAACCACCAGATCGTTAACTTTGAATCGCTCAAAGATCTAGTGAGCTTTGATGGTAATGACCAACCATCGCACCTGGTTGTGGGGACTCACAACTTTAGAGCACAGAAATTACGGGGTGTGAAGGAACTTAGAGGAACGAAGGTTTGTCGTGACACCTACAGAAAACGGTACCAGATCCCTGGCAGCTACGACACCGTACCCTTTGGATACTGTATCAGCTAGATGCATCCCTTGTAATGCTTAGCCGTATTTAAACTATGAATGTATCTGTTACACCTTTTTTATTATATGTTCTTTGTACTACTGTTTACCATGCACTTTTAACCATTTTCTGTGTATAGTGTTTGTACTGATAATAAATTTCTTGTTTTGTATTAGATTGCTTTTCATTCTAACAACCTTCATTACATTAGTTGTAGGGAAATAAAAAACTGTATATGTACACACCAGTCATTAATAATGCCCGGTTTCTCCACAGATTATTAATAGCGTAAACTTAGTCTCAGTATTAACCCTTTTTGTCCCAGCGATTCCATATGGCATCATCAACAAAAATTATGTGTATTTTCCTCAGATTAGATTCAATGGTGGCTTATGGCTATTGAATATAACAATTAATTGTATAGCAACATCTGGTAGTTTTTGGGCATTGCCCTGAGCATTTAGAACCCAAAAAGAGATGCAGAAACTATATGAAGGGCTACTCTCGTCTATAATGCAGAAAATGTGATGTCCCATTACGTTTAACAAAACTGCTTTAATGGTTCGAAGCAGTATGGTCTGCCCTTGTGTTTAGGAAAGGCCAAATATTATTATTTGTTCCATTCAAAGTACCAAAGTTATGTTAGTGTCTCTTATTACATGATAGCATCAATGGAGCCATATAACTTCTAGTGTAATTAATTATTTCTAAAGCAAAGTTTCGCGTCCACACCTATTTTAAACATTTTTAATTGTTAAATCTTTTTTAGCTCAAAACAATAATTTGGGACAGAAAGGGCTAATATTGCAGACACCATCATAGCTCTGTGCAATACATGTCAATCAAATAAGTACCTACAGAGCAGAATAAACGCATGATGTTTTCCACATCCAGTAGTAATGACGATAAGACGGCTAATATTATTTTAATTCATTTTATAATCAAGGTTTTAATCTTCCTGCAAGCTATTTATCTTCTCGTAGTCAAATTTCAGTTGAATCCTATACATGTACCGATGTGTCGCGTGTTGAAATCTTCTAGCTCATTTCAGTGTCGTTATTTTACTGAGGTTATTGCACAAACGAAAACATATGATAAGAATATGTAATATAACAATGAATACAAAAGGCTACAAACAACAGCAATCAGGGTGGCTCATACGTAAATATTTGTTTAGGAAGCTCTGATAAGAGATGTAAGAAAATTAAGAAGGTAAATGAAAGTTTTAAAGCATAGCATAGGAGAGACCTTGGAAGGAAATAGAGAACTTTAAAGATAAAGCGAAAGTTTGATGAAAGAGATCTGGTTCCGAGTGAAATTCGACAATACTCTTATGCGGTATAAATGTTTCTAACGGTGATTTAAGACAAAGTAAGCAGCTGGCCTCTTTAACAAAAAGGATTCATTTGAATTACTTTGAAATACGTTCGTGACATTCCACCCCACAAATTAACTATACGCCTGAATGACAAACGTTTAGTTTCATCAGAATTAAGGTGCTTACCGCTAATTTGAGAGCAATATTCTGAGTGCCCCTACATTTCTGCATGCAAAAAGTTTTTAGGCATCAAGATTATCAAAATCTTTATTCGTTATATATATATATATATTATATATATATACACAAACTCAGAATGGTTCCCTGAGAACATTATATGTTAAACACAGACCGTGCATGGAACAAGGAACTCTTCTGGGAAAATTAAATCCACTATAGTCCGAATAAGTAATGGTAAATGACAAATACCATAGTTTTTTTTTTTTCATGATTTTAGCCCGACGTGGGCAACGGGTCTCTCGCAAAGAGATCCCATAAATATAGCTTCCCTCACCAGCTATCTGCAAAGCAGACAGGATCCAGCTTTGGGACGTGGATCTAGGGTTTAAAGCAAACCTAGATCCCTACACTCAGAACCTCTATATAAGTAAAAGACTCGTTGCATTCACGTCGTGTTGAATAAATCAAAGAAAAAGGGGGTAACTATTGTATTTTTAGCCAAAAAAACCAAAACTTAAACCTCAACCGGGACATTGAGCGTCCACTTTTCAAGGCACGAAACACGTCCGTTTAGTATACACAAACTCAGAATGGTTCCCTGAGAACATTATATGTTAAACACAGACCGTGCATGGAACAAGGAACTCTTCTGGGAAAATTAAATCCACTGTAGTCCGAATAAGTAATGGTAAATGACAAATACCATTCGGGCTAAAATCATGAAAAAGGAAAAAAACTATGGTATTTGTCATTTACCATTACTTATTCGGACTATAGTGGATTTAATTTCCCAGAAGAGTTCCTTGTTCCATGCACGGTCTGTGTTTAACATATAATGTTCTCAGGGAACCATTCTGAGTTTGTGTATACTAAACGGACGTGTTTCGTGCCTTGAAAAGTGGACGCTCAATGTCCCGGTTGAGGTTTAAGTTTTGGTTTTTTTGGCTAAAAATACAATAGTTACCCCCTTTTTCTTTGATTTATTCAACACGACGTGAATGCAACGAGTCTTTTACTTATATAGAGGTTCTGAGTGTAGGGATCTAGGTTTGCTTTAAACCCTAGATCCACGTCCCAAAGCTGGATCCTGTCTGCTTTGCAGATAGCTGATGAGGGAAGCTATATTTATGGGATCTCTTTGCGAGAGACCCGTTGCCCACGTCGGGCTAAAATCATGAAAAAGGAAAAAAACTATGGTATTTGTCATTTACCATTACTTATTCGGACTATAGTGGATTTAATTTTCCCAGAAGAGTTCCTTGTTCCATGCACGGTCTGTGTTTAACATATATATATATATATATATATATATATATTAACTTTGTAAACATTAAATGGATCATAGGTGAATTAATGATGTAAGCAGTTTTGATGATGTGATGTGAAAACCCAGTAAAGATGAAGATTAGCTTAAGCAGTGCTTCGGTCAGGACAACTAATCTTTTAAGCGTTTTGTCGTTCATCGTTCTCTGTTTTTCTCCTTTATTGCGTATTTCTCTGTGACACACGATCTACATATTTTGTCGTGGATAAAACACGATGGTAGGACGCCTTAGTAAATATGTAAATAAGCCGTTGCGGAAATCGATACCGTATTTAAAATTCATGGTACAGATATTAACTTTATATGGTGCTGGTTAAGTATGCGGTCTACCATCTGAGTTCTGGTTAAGTGTGCGGTCTACCATCTGAGTTCTGGTTAAGTGTGCGGTCTACATCATCTTAAATTACACTTTTATAAATGTATTTAAGGAAAGGAATTAAAATATAAGAAATTTAGTTCAAGAAATATATTTAATTACAAAATTTTATTTATTAAAAGAAACCAAAAAAGTTTGTAAAATTTTTTAAAAAAAAAATGTTTTGCAAACTCTTATATTAGGCATTACTGTGTGTATACAGTGCGGATATCATTTAAGAAGGCTACGAACAGATCCTCCTCTTCCTTTCTTAGCATTTTCCAACAAAAATGGTTTAAATGAGATTGTAGCATTTGCACAGGAATGCCCCTTTTCTTCTTTAAAATATCTATTTTTGCATCTAGCCAAGAACGTTCCATTGCTTGCGTATGTGCGCCAGTTGCAGGATCCACTTAATGTCTCTGGTGATTAACCGTCTGATGAATATATCCTAGGGTATTCAGGCAAGCATAAGCAGGCCACTCATCTGAATGGATAACCGATCCAACCTTGCATTCTCTTTGAATAATTGGTATTAAAGTGTCTTTATCACGTCTATTAACATAGAAGTATCTGCAATCCAAGCCTTTTTTCAGTCCGAAAACCCAAGGACCATCGATTCGTGCTCCGTGATTCCTGTTATTCACAATGTCAGCATCGCTATCTTCGGA
>JAJOZX010001021.1:22500-47500 GCA_023014485.1 Bathynomus jamesi | reverse complement strand
GCCATTCTCACATGAAGATAAAATAATTATAAAGCATTATAGAGTTGAAAAAGGTTATAGTGCAAGGAAATTACTTTCTGAATTCGATTATAAAGGATGGACTAGATCAGGTTTAGATTACTTATTGAGAACTATCGATGAAACAGGAAGCATTGAAAGGAAGGTTGGTAGTGGGTGACCAAAATCAGTTAGAGTAGATGAAAATATTCAGAAAGTGGAGGAACGTGTGACCTGGTAGCCACATGACACCTGCTCAAATATCAAAAGAACTAGAAATATCAGAATCAAGCGTAAGAAGGATTATTAAATCTGATCTGCAATTTAAACCATTTAAAAGAGTGCATGGACAAAGATTGTCAGAAGTAAACTGTCAGAAAAGAGCTGAGAAATCCAAACGTATTTTACGTATAATAACTGAAGATAAACTTAAGACATTTTTTACGGATGAAAAACGTTTTACGGTAGAGCCACCAAGAAACTCACAGAATGACTGGGTTTATTCTGATGTTGCGAAGAAAAATGAAATCCAAGATGAAAGACTGTACGCAACAAGGAGTCACTTTTCTTCTAGCGTCATGGTTTATGTTGGAGTGTCCAAGTTGGGAAAAACTTCTGTATTTTTTATTGAGCCAGGAGTGAAAATTAATGCTCAATATTATTCAAATACCCTGCTTGAGAAAATGCTTCCAGAAATGAGAAACTTGGCTAGTCAAGGTTACTTTATTTTTCAACAAGATGGTACAACATCACATACTGCCAAAACAACCATCGAATGTTTGAAAAAGAATGTGCCTGAATTTCTGGAACCGAATAATTGGCCACCTAACAGCCCTGACCTAAACCCTGTAGACTACGGAATATGGGAAAACTTGGCAGAGATAGTGTATGGGAACAGAATAAGGGATGTCAATCATTTGCGTGAGTTGATTATCGCAAAATGGGCAGAGCTCCCCCAAAAGCAAATAAATCGAGCAATAGACGAATTCAGACCAAGATTAAAAAGAGTGATAGAAATGCAAGGGAATCATATTGAACAGTTCTTTTAATTTTTTAAACTAAAAATTATCTACAGTATATCGTAAAAAAAAAATGTTTTCATGTTAATTAGGAGAATCTCACTTTTTAGTTAATTATTAATAAAATTAACAATTCTGAAGATATCGTCATAAAAATTTAAAGGATAATAGGTGATTACCTATACTTTATTGTGTAAAAAATTCAACTTAATTAGATAAATGGTTTTCTTTTAATAAAGGTTTGAATTTGGCTTAGTTTTTTTTGACAGACCCTGTATATATATATATATATATATATATATATATATATATATACATACTGTATATGCATATTTTTTTAATTTCATTTTATGCATTGGTTTTGGGTCTGGCATTTCTAGAACATATGCCTTTTTCCAGGCATGGACAAGTGACGTGGAAAATTCTCCTGAAGATGGAAACACACCAGGGGACCCATTGCAACATGAATTTCATACTAAGAAAGTGTCTCCGATTAAAATAAGAAGAAAATATGTAGCCGATAAAGCTGATAACGTGTTAGAATTAGTTGGTCGAAGTTTACAGGCTAAGGAAGATGGCCCGTACTCTGATTTTGGACAATATGTGGTCAAACAACTTCAAAAATTATAATTAATAATACTACTATCTGTGTTAGTGATAATTTCTAAAATCATGAATTTTCGACCAATCATGATGAAACTAAGCAGGATTATTTAGAAAACAATGTTCTTCTGATTCATTATCATTTCGTAAAAGTTCCTTTGTGTGCCTTCTCAGGGCATCTCATTAAAGTGTGAAAACCGTCACCAAAGTTCACAGAAGAAAAAATCTCAAAATGTTTTCCGAACAGATTTTTCGTATGTTCCTCTAGCTTCCGAAAATTCACATGGTATATCTTGACTATCCACAGTTTATGACGCACTTCTTTTTGAAGGGGACCCCAACACATTGGATATTTTCTCTAATTATTGCTTCTACAGAAATAACTATTATAAGTATATAGACATGTGGGGTATCAATGGGAAAGTCTTACAGAACCCTATAATAGTGTCGTGTTTAAAATTAAAAATATTCGTTTATAAACCCGTGAGCTTTAATTATACGTTTTCGTGAATTACTATGCAACGTAAAAGAAATCAATACAGACTCGAAATATTAAACTCACCAAAAAAATGTATAGAACAAATATTATAGAAAATTTAATTCTCTTTTGAAAGACTCTTATTTTGTGCATATACAGTTTATAGTTTTTTAATTATTTAAATTTAAGTTAGCACGTGTCGAAAACTAAAAATTGAAAAATGCTCATAGGCAATTCGTTAAAGTAGTCACTTGACCCATATATATATATATATATATATATATATGTGTATATATATATATATATATATATACAAGTATAAAGCACTTCAGAAGTTGTATCGGATACAATAAGTTAAATTTAAAATATTATTATAACAATGGTGAAACTTTCAAACAATAATTTAAAAAGAGAAGTGGTCATAAAATATGAAATTTTTAAAATAGCCAGTTCATATTTGTACTGTTATGTAGAGGATTACCAGCTGCATATGTAGTAAATTTTTGGAGTTCGTATCTCTCTTAGATTTTATTTGAGGATTTAATGATGAACATGAATACGTTATGTTTCGAGCACTCGGCTGACAACACAATTTATATATCATTAGAATCGTGGGAAAGTTTACTGTACTATAAGACAGAATTAGTTCAAAATCATAATTTTTAATTTGTAAAGGCTTAATCGTAAAGAAACTTTAAAGTTGTGTGAATTATGAAATTTTGAACGTAAAACATTTTGTTTGATACCATGCTGTAGATAATTAACTCATTTATATATGGTTTAAATTTCATGTCTAAAGTTCCTATAAGTAATGTTCTATTAATAATTTAATAAATGAAGAATAAAATTTGTATGGCTCTGAGTTTGAAACTTTTTCTGTCTTAAATTGAAATTTATGATAAAATTCCCTCGCCGAGGCGAACTTTATTATATACCAAATTGAAAACCTGTAAAAACGCAATCATATTACATACATTTTAATTTCGGGGGTTCGAATCCCTCTCTCACGTTAATCAAAAGAATGTTTGTCTAAAATATACTTTGTATTCAACACCGAATTATGTTGGAATGCTGGGCAGTACAGTTTTGAAATTCTTACTCTATATTAAACAACGCCTCCTTTATTCGTTTGCTAAGTTTCACAAAATTCTGTTCATTATTTCAATTTCAATTTTATATATATACTATTTTTTTAAAATTGGGGTTGTTTAACCTCCTTCGCAACATCTAAGGTCATATGACGGAGGGGACCGACAGCTTTACGTGGGATCCGAACCACGGGTCGCTACATAATCTGGGCGCGGAGGACGGTCTCCCATCCAACTACTACCCAGACCCAATGTCGCTTAATTAACTTCGCTGATCTCCGGGAAGCGGTGTTACGACATCGGCCACGACGTAGCCCAATTTTATATATATATATATATATATATATACAGTGGTGGGCACCGTTAACCAAAAAGTTAACTTCGATAACGATAATCCGTTAACCCCAATTTTTAACTCTGATAACGACAATCCGATAATTTTACTACAAAGTTAACGGAAGTTAACGAAAATCCGTTAACGATAACTATTTCTTTACTAACATTTAAAAAATCAAGGAAAAAAGCTTTAAAACCCATAGAAAATGTTTATTTATGCAAAATCCAACAATAAATAGGTATTTAACTGTATTTTTATCAAGTTTTGCAACTTTTTTGTTTTGGAAAGGCTTCTGGTCAGACTGAGACTCAGAAGTGCCTGAGACAGAGGCGATCTCAATGTCGAGAACTTCTTCTTGGTGCTCCATGGTTGAAGTTTAAAAGTTGTAGAGAATGCTTGGTAAGAGAGAACTGAACGCTGTCTAGGTGACGAAAATACAGAAGAACCTAAAAAAAGTAAAATATCATCGTATAAAATATGTAACTAAACTAATAAAATATTAATTCAAACAAAATAGCAAAATTAATTCAAAATAATATTAATTATAATAATATTATAGTATATAATATATAATATTACGTTATATAAAATATTTTATTTTACTTAACCTTTTTCTGTGAATTTTCAATAGAAGTAATTTTTCTCTATGTAATTATTTTATCTATAAAATATGTTATCTATGAATTATTTAGTCTATAAAATAAAAATACTTTGTCCATGAATTATTTTGTCTATAAAATATTTTGTCTATGTAATATACGCAATTGTTATTTAATTCGACGACAATATTACAATCAGTGAATAAAAACTATTATTCAAATTTTACATACTATATATACTTTTTTAGAGATTTACTAACGCAGTGTAAAAATACTTATTCATTAGTCATTACTATAAATTAATTTTTCTCAACCGTACATTTTACCATACGTATCTCCATACGTATTAATATATATAATATTATAGGACTTTTACTAACGTTAAAAGAACCTTCTTACCTTCAATAAAAAGCGCACAACCTCCCCTTGCGAGATCTGGAAGCAGACTGAAGTTATGGCGGTTTGAATTCATTCGCGGAGCGGTGATCTTCCGTGAATGACTCCTCGCAGTTAACGTGTTAACGGACTTTAACAGACTAAATATCGAGTTATCGGAAGTTAACTGGTCCGATAACGATAAATGGAAATTAACTTCCGTTAATAGTCCGTTAAAAAAAGTTAACTTCGTTAATTAACTGTTATCGGATTAACGCTTTAGTGCCCAACACTGTATATATATGAGACTACTTGGATTTAAAGCGTTTTCTGTAAAAACTTTTTAATCAAGGAAAACCTACGAAGTAAATACCAGGGAAGATGCAATTTTTCACTGGAAATAATTACGAACAGTGATAATAATTCTTGGGTTTGTTTAACCTCCTTCGCAACATCTACTCTAAGGTCATATGACGGAGGGGACCTATAGCTTTACGTGGGATCCGAACCACGGGTCGCTACATAATCTGGACGCGGAGTACGGCCTCCCATCCAACTACTACCCAGACCCAATGTCGCTTAACTTCGCTGATCTCCGGGAAGTGGTGTTACGACATCGGCCACGACGTAGCCCAATTTTATATATATATATATATATATATATATATATGAGACTACTTGGATCACTTTAACATATTGCTTCCCAGTGTTAATCACTTTAACATATTGCTTCCCAATATTTAGGATGAGTACGATAAAAAATGTTCGCTTTAATAAAGTAAAGGCATAAAAAGTAAATAATACGTTAAAATATTAGATTGAAAGTAAATTTATTAGAATTGTTGCGCTATATGGTCACACAAAGTAAAAAATGGATTTCGGAAGAATCGGTCACACCACATCATTTGCCACAAGTACGAGGTGAGTAGCTCCTTTTTGCATCCTTTCATTTTCTTTATATATTTAATGTAGGTTAACTGAATGCCCAGTGTAGTAATGCCTAGTTAAGAATATTAATTTTTGTTTAATTAAGATTATAATGTTTAATATAAATTGTTTTCTAATAATTGTGAAATTACGATAAAGTATGTTTGTTAGATTGTAATTGTTTAAAATTGGAAGAGTTGGCAATCCTGAACAGAGGCCCACAAAGCGGACAACCCCGAAAAAGAGTCAGTCATTCGGCAGCATGATAAGCGTAAAGTTGGGGGCCATGTAACCTTAAAATTAAATTAATTGTTTTGTGCCCTTCTCCGACGTAAAATTATTATAATTGAATCTCTCACTCGCGTCCCCAGTTTAACTAAACCATTTTCGGAATTAAATAAAGTGTTAACAAGCGTTTAAAAAGAGTGTTAATGAACCCCCTTCCCCCTTTGTGTTGTAACGGCTTTCATAGTCTCGGCGTGGCTACCATGAATTTATACGGTACAGTGAAAACGAGTGTATAGAGAAAGCAAGCGATAAATGCAATGGAGAGCAGAAAGTAGAGTAAATAATGAAGTATAATAAATAATAAAACGTATTCACGACACCGGTTAGGTCAACTGTACGCCCTTGACGATTGGTTAGGTTAAGTTGTGGTATTTTCGTTAAACTAACGAAAATATCACGACTTAACCTAACCAATCATCAACGGCGTACAGTTGACCTAACCGGGCATTCAGTTGACCTAACCGGACATTCAGTTAACCTACATTAAATATATAAAGAATGGGTGCTACTATAGCGTGATTCCTACCGGTGACTTCGATACTATAGGGTGATTCCTACCCGTTTTGGTTCGAAACTACAGTACTGTAGTGTGTGATTCCTATCCAAGGTATAAATGAAAATATAATAAATATAAAATGCTATTTATTATTCAATTTTATTTATTTAAAAAATAGTTTCGGTGCTACTATAGTATGTGGTCTACCTACGATTGGTTAGGTTTAGTCACGATATTTTCGTTAAAACTAACGAAAATATCATGACTAAACCTAACCAATCGTCAAGGGCGATGGACATTGGAATGTAAACAAGCAATTAATAAACAAGGTAAGAAGCTATAATTAAAAGGTAGACCGCCGAATCGAGGTAGGAATCACGCTATGGTAGCACCAAAGTATGCCCGGTTAAGGCATTTATAGCTTTGTTTACGGTCGGTAGGTTATCTCCTAGATTACCAACCTCTTTCTAACCAACCAACCTTTCTCTTTTTAACATATTGCTTCCCAGTGTTAATCACTTTAACATATTGCTTCCCAGGAGGGATCACTTTAACATATTGCTTCCCGAATGCTTTGGGAACAATATGTTAGTGATCCGATTACTTAATTCCTCATTGTTCGTTAGGGCCACGTCGTAGCTAATGTTGTAACACCGCTTCCCGTTGATCAGCGAAGTTAAGCGACATTGGGTCTGGGTAGTTGTTGGATGGGAGACCGTATTCCGCGTCCAGATTATGTAGCGATCCGTGGTTCGGATCCCACGTAAAGCTGTTGGGCCCCTCCGTCATATGACCTTACAGTAGATGTTGCGAAGGAGGTTAAACACAATAATTATTATCACTGTTTGTAATTATTTCCAGTGAAAAATTTGCATCTTCCCTGGTATTTACTTCGTAGGTTTTCCTTGATTAAAAAGTTTCGTACTTTTGCATTATCCTCCCAACACTAATTTTTTTTTATAATGGCTGCGGGCTTAGGCCTGTTCAAAAATCAACTTTTTCTTATTTTCATATGTTTCTGTACATTTTCCCATGCCTTTTGACCAGAAAAAGCCGAAAATCACAACTATTTTGACCTAGGATGTTGGGAAGCATTGCCGCATGGAGCTTTAAATTTTCTGCCTTGAAATCGGCCAAAGCGCCAATTCCGGGGTCCCTTGAATTATGTTTTGCACTTTAACTTTTGATCTAAACAAGATAGAGCAACAAATTAGGTACCAAATGAAAGAGCATAAAATTAATAAATAATAATAATAATAATAATAATAATAATTATCTATCATTTTTCAGGAAACAACAGAAACTCAATCAGAATCTAGAAAACCATCTACAAGTTACAACTTCACAATGGCATTAAGCAAGGAGCTGAGGGAGCTCCGTGGGCGCACAGTTGATATCTCAGAACCTCCACGTACTGTCCACAGGCAGGTGTCAACTGGGCCATCTACCAGATCTCTCACTGAAACTTTCCTGGTTGGATACCCTTCAGCTTTTATCAGTGGTTCCCAGCTTCCCACCAACAGACAGGCGTTCCAGTATTTCCTTAATCTTCAGAATTTACCGGAAAATGCAGGGAGGCCCATGGTTCAAGACCTTGCATATGAAACAGTTGAATCTATCATCCCATTCTGGCAGATGGCTAGGATCAAGACAATGACCAAGTACAACGCAATGAAGCTCTTCATGAAACTACATGAGAAACATCGTGCTCTGGTGAAAAGCAAAGGAAGAGCAAGTAACCCTGGAGGAAAAAGAGGAGCATTTGTGCTGGAATTAGACAGCCTGTTCGATATAGGAGCTCCAGATGCAATCCAGGAAATACAGAACAACAGACTGTTATCCAGAGAGAAGAAAGATGAGGATATCAGGTTCTACGAAGACCAAAAGACTGAGAGGAAAGGTCATATGTCTGGTCATGACAAGATTTTTGAGACAAGATCCCTGCAGCAAGCAGCGAGGAATGAAAGACTGCAGCATAGACAAGAACAAGGTAAAACTAATTACTTTGAACGTTACAAAAAGTTTTAAGTTTTACTCCATTGCGATATTTAGCATGTACTTAACAATTACTGTCTTAACATGTTGTACTATTTTACAGCTCAGCTGCAGCAGAACAAGAGGCAGTTGTTCATGTGGATGACATTACCTGGGGTGACTCAACTGACAACGACGCTAACACAGAGGACATGGATTACCATCAGCCTCGTCCTGGATGTTCTCACCATCAAGACACTGTGACTAGTGTGACTTCGACGTTTCCAAGGAAGGTCATGGAATGTGATGTCATCTGCAATACAGCTGATCGTCTTGGTTTATCAGACAATCAAGTTACTGCCATGGTTTCTGCCACCTTGAAAGCTGGAGCGGCTGATCTGGATAACTTCGTCATCTCAACCTCAACAACACGTCGCAACAGAATGCTGTCCAGGTATAATATCAGCCAGTGTCACATGTCCAAGTTTTGTGAAAACCCCCCACAGTACGCTGCCTTACACTGGGATGGAAAGTTGCTCAAAGATGTCTTGGGCAGTGAACCTGGAAGTACCTCAGAGACTTTAGCTGTGCTAGTGTCTGGTCCACCTTCATACACTGAAGGAAAGTTATTGGGAGTACCTGTCATCGACAATTCTTCTGGCACAGCTCAGGCTGAGGCTTCAATGGATTTACTGGAGACATGGGAACTTACGGATAATGTTACTGCCCTTGATTTTGACACTACATCCAGTAACAGTGGAGTTCACAGAGGAGCTGCCAAACTGCTAGAGAAAATGCTGAACAAAAAGGTGTTTTATCTGGCCTGTCGACATCACATCCTGAAAATCCTAGTAGGAGCAGTTTGGGAGAAGCTGTTTGGGAAGGTGAAGGGGCCAGATAATCCCTGGTTTGAGCATCTGAAGGATGTTTGGACGGACTTGTCCAAGGAAAACCCAAAGATGCTGGCTATCAACAGCAAATGGCTGAAGGAAAAGAAGAAGAACAGTGAAGAAATACTCCAAGACATTCTAACAGCAGAAAGGCTTCCAAGAGCCGACTACAGGGAAATGGCTGAACTGACAGTCATTGTTCTTGGAGGAACGCTCTCGAGGTATTCACTGGAGTCGACCAGTCGCCATTCATCAGGCCAGATGGATGGCCAGAAACCTGTACTCCATGAAAATGCTGATGTTTGCAGATCAACTTGAGTACGACGAAGACACTGTATCAAAGCTGGAAAGACTCAACACCTTCCTTGCGCTGTTCTACACTCCTGTATGGATGATGTCAATGTCTGCTACAGATGCTCCCGTGAATGATCTAAGTCTAATCCAGGACATGTTGAAGTACAAGAAAACTGACCCAGAGCTTGCTGATGCAGTACTTAATAAGATGGAAAACCACAAATGGTACCTGACGCAGGAAGTCGTGCCATTTGCCCTGTTCAGCAGTAGATTGAGTGACACATTGAAGCACGACATTGCTGCCCAGTTACATGCCACTGAGAAGACAGACAGCTTCAGAACAGAAAGCCTCTATTCCAGAGAGTCACAGCTAAGACCACCCTGGTTGATCTCATTGGCCCAGAATCACATTTCCTGCTGGACACACTGAACATTGGATCCGAGTGGCTTCTGGAACCTGTCACGTCTTGGCCACAGAATGAGGACTACAGAAAAGCGTTGGACTATGTTAAGAATCTGAAAGCGGTGAATGACATTGCTGAACGTGGTGTCAAGATGATGAGCGACTTTGCAAATGTCATAACAACAGATGCCAAGCAAAGGGACTATCTCCTTCAAGCTGTGGAGTTCAACAGACGCCTCTTTGACAG
The DNA here is from genome assembly GCA_023014485.1 of Bathynomus jamesi. NCBI lineage: Eukaryota > Metazoa > Arthropoda > Malacostraca > Isopoda > Cirolanidae > Bathynomus > Bathynomus jamesi. The sequence continues at coordinate 37,485 of JAJOZX010001021.1, read as the reverse complement.
CTTCAAGAAACAAACTCTCAACAACTGACTGTGTAAATGTCATTATGAAATTAATCATCATGTAATGCTTTCACTTCTTGATCGATTAGACTTGTGACAAAATGTTAATCTCAAATTTGTGTCATGAATAAGGCGCCTTGTCTGCCTTGAGTGTGAGAAAACGAATTTTGTGATATTTCTGAAATCTTTGTATGTACCAATATGCCATTTCTTGTTCCAAGACTATCATAATTGTATAAGTTAGAAAGAGGATTAAAAACACTTTAATTTGGTGCCTATTTTGTTGCTCTATCTTGTTTAGATAAAAAGTTATAGTGCAAAACATGATTCAAGGGACCCCGGAACTGGTGCTTTTGGCCGATTTCAAGGCAGAAAACTTAAAGCTCCATGCGGCAATGCTTCCCAACAACCTAGTTCAAAATGGTTGTGATTTTCGGCCTTTTCAGGTCAAAAAGCATGGGAAAAAGTACAGAAACCTATGAAAATAAGAAAAAGTTGATTTTTGAACAGGGCCACTGCGGGCTGTTTTTACCGTAACCTAACTAACCTAATACTAACACTAATTTTTTTATAATGGAAGGAAAATAAAGTACTATAACCAAAACCAAACCAACATTATATAAAAAAATTAGTGTTGGGAGGATAATGCAAAAGAACCAAAAAATATATATAAAACTGAAATTGAAATAATGAACAGAATTTTGTGAAACTTAGCAAACGAATAAAGGAGGCGTTGTTTAATATAGAGTAAGAATTTCAAAACTGTACTGCCCAGCATTCCAACATAATTCGGTGTTGAATACAAAGTATATTTTAGACAAATATTCTTTTGATTATCGTGAGAGAGGGATTCGAACCCCCGAAATTGAAATGTATGTAATATGATTGCGTTTTTACTGGTTTTCAATTTGGTATATAATAAAGTTCGCCTCGGCGAGGGAATTTTATCATAAATTTCAATTTAAGACAGAAAAAGTTTCAAACTCAGATCCATACAAATTTTATTCTTCAATTATTAAATTATTAATAGAACATTACTTATAGGAACTTTAGACATGAAATTTAAACCATATATAAATGAGTTAATTATCTACAGCATGGTATCAAACAAAATGTTTTACGTTCAAAATTTCATAATTCACACAACTTTAAAGTTTCTTTACGATTAAGCCTTTACAAATTAAAAATTATGATTTTGAACTAATTCTGTCTTATAGTAAACTTTCCCACGATTCTAATGATATATAAATTGTGTTGTCAGCCGAGTGCTCGAAACATAACGTATTCATGTTCATCATTAAATCCTCAAATAAAATCTAAGAGATACGAACTCCAAAAATTTACCACATATGCAGCTGGTAATCCTCTACATAACAGTACAAATATGAACTGGCTATTTTAAAAAATTAATATTTTATGACCACTTCTCTTTTTAAATTATTTTTTGAAAGTTTCACCATTGCTAAAATAATATTTTAAATTTAACTTATTGTATCCGATACAACTTCTGAAGTGCTTTATACTTGTATGTGTATATATATATATATATATATATATAAGGGTCAAGTGACTCCTTTAACGAATTGTCTATGAGCATTTTAAAATTTTTAGTTTTCGACACGTGCTAACTTAAATTTAAATAATTAAAAAACTATAAACTGTATATGCACAAAATAAGAGTCCTTCAAAAGAGAATTAAATTTTAGAGAACACGCCTTTAATTAAATGGCTGTTGTATCTATTTTTTCTGTAAAAATTAAGCCCTGAATTAATGTATTTAATAAAATTTTATTGAAATTTATAAATAACTTGTAATTGATTAAACTAGCCTAGAGTTTATCTGACGTAACATATGCAGTTGCTCTCATAATAATCGCAGAAAGAAATATTTCGGTTATATTCGGCGTATTCTTTTTTCTTTATACAATAGATATGAAACTATTAACGTTCGTTTGAAAAAATTTGACAAATAAAAAAATTCTCTCTCTCTCTCTCTCTCTCTCTCTATATATATATATACAGTATATATATATATATATATATATATATATTTTTTTTTTAAGTGCAAACAACACAGTATAATTAATGTAAAGAACGATGCTTGTGTAGAAGAGCGTTCCGCACAAGATGAGGAGGGAGAACGAACAAATGAAAAATGAGGTACCATCCGGGAATCGAACCCGGGATCATCCGACTGCCGGTTAAATATGCTATCCACTACACCATGGACCGCGATCAATCAGAAGTCGTAATTCTCCTACATACGAGCAGAAACCAATGCCCTGAGGGGCCTGGGGCCCTGATCTTCAGGTGATCCGAAATTCGAGTTTTCTGGGAAACTAAAATAATTTGAAAAATATTCACTTTAAAAATTCACTTTTCATCAGCACCAAAGTATTTTAGTTTCAATGATAATTTTTTTTTTTACTGTAATTACTGAAACATTTTTGCCCTCTTAATATAAAATTAAACTCCTGAAAATGTTAAAGGATTCCATTTTTTTCTTAATAATTTTTATATATTGAAATTATGGTATCAAAAGGCATAACCTGACCTGAACTTAATCTCACACACACACACACACATATATATATATTTATACAGGGTAAGAGGAGAGTATCTCGTATCGTGGGCTATTTCTTATAATGCAAATAAGAAGCTGGGTATTATTAAGAGGAAGGTCAATTGCAATAGTAAGGAAGTCATCTGTAAATTATATAATTCTCAATTCACTTAGAATACTGCATTCAAGCCTGGTCCCCTCAACTTAGGAGTCGGGGATCAGGGGGTTCAATTGAGCCCCCCAAATTCAGCCCGACTGAATATTTTCGGCCAATTACACACGAAAATTTGGGCAAATAAACAGTACACATATTTTCAATCACCACGATTGCACCCGAAACTTTTCATGATTTTCATACAAGATATCATCTATGTCCGAAATGTATGGCTTCAGAATTTGAGCCATGTAATATTGGATTATAGAAAGGAAAACCTGTCGCAAAAACGGCAATATTTACGTAAGTATCCCATTCGATATAACTTGTTACAACCAAACAAGTTACAATAATAGCACCGTGCTATTGTTGGAACTTGTTTGGTACTCAGCCTTTGTACAGTTGTGTGTACCTATAATTAGTGTTTAATAAAAATATGACTTAAAAATCGATTTTCAGTTTCGCTTATTTTTATCAGGCAAAACTTGCTTGCTCCCCATACAAAATCGGGCCCCTACGCCAATGCGTAGTGCAACCATTTAGGTTAGGTTAGGATAGTGCAACTCACCTCTCTTAAATAGTTTTATAGTTTATTACTTTATAGTTTATTACTACGTCGATTTTAATTCCGAGTCCACCATCACAAAATTTTATGTTGGTGTAATCTTTCGCCCAGCCATAAGTAAACGTAATCTTAGATAATGGAATATGGGTGTCTTCGAATCATGTTCCATGTACGATTTGGATCACCATTTCATGTTTTCAACGACATTAATGATATTTTCATATTATGTTCCAATCCTGTAATCCTGAGAGGAGGAGCAACAAGCTTGACCTTCGTGAAATGAGGAATCATCGCACGGAACATTTGAAAGGTTGAAAGGTTGTAAAAAATGTACTCCATCTCCTTGTGTCTTAAATGTACGGGGTGTTCGAGAAGTCCCGTCATCCCCTACAAAATGTACATATTGTAATGCCAATTTTATTTTTCTGTGATTAATTGTATTTATATGTGGTAGGTGTAATTTAATTAAGAAACAAATCACTAGCAACAATTACTTTAATTACAGTAAATACAGTTACTAATTACAGTTACTAATCAAGAATATCTATGTGTGCACCATCATGACGGGCGGTATGGTTTTATACCGAGAGCTTTTGTCATGTGATCTCTCATTTTGGACATGGGGACTGCAAGTTCTTGTGATCGTTTCCGAAGTGATATTTTCGGTAAACGAGCCACCGATGCAATCACACCTTCACATTTTTCTGCTCGCGTTGTTGGTCTTCCCGACCATAGTCTGTCCTTGGTGGAGCCAATTTCAAACAGCTTTTTCTCCCAGCGTAATACCGTCTTGTTTGGTGGTGCAGCCTTATTGAATCTTGTGTTGAAATCATTCTGGATATCATGCATCGTTTTGCCAGTATGTGACCTTTCATGAGCCCATGTGCTCATCACTATCCTTTCCTCCAGAGTGTAAGTGGACTGGTCTGCAATTGTTCACACAACTCTGTTACCTGGAAAAGAAAAAAAGTCAATGAATAACATATAAATTCAATTAATCACACAAAAATAAAATTGGTATTACAATATGTACATTTCATAGGGGCAACGGGACTTTTTGAACAACCTGTATTATGCAACTTTATAAACGTAAGTTCTTCATCCACCTTTACTGTAAGTCAACTAATATCTTAACTGCTAAACATAAGTGAGCCCGAGCCAAACAGCTTATGGAAATAGTATTGTATACTTTCGAAACGAAATATCGTAATATTTTTGTGGAAGATATTGTGTTCATTTAGGCTATAGGTGGGTATAATTTACTTTCTATTTTAGTTTGGTTAAGGTTTATGTATCTGAGTTTTGATTAATTTCCACATTTAAGAAAGTTGAAACGAGAATTCTGCGCATAAAATTACCTAAAAAAAAATCTATATATAATTTAGGGTAGAGCGAAAACATGAATTTTAGAATATCAATTTGGAATACCTAGGAAAAGTTGTAAATGACGCTAATTTAAATGTCCACCAAATTTGAACTAGCTGCTGTCTCAGTAAGAGACTCCCCAATGACCTTGAAAAAACCGTCACATTTTGAGCCTCAGTCACTCAGTCTTCCTAAAGTGCGTGCAGTGACGAGATGGGTGGGCGAGAAGTCACCGTACACCAACCAATGTGCAATCATGATCAATCATAATTAATCTGAATCACTTACGTACTTCATGGTTACATGTCCAGTGGATCCGTATGTGCACCTTGATGCTGGACACACAAGCGGATGCGCCTCCGTGTCCTCTGTGACATGCGTCGGAGCATTTGTGGAGGAATGGTGCGAAAGGCGCCTTCCACAGCTCTGCGCAACTCTTCGTTGGTGTTGTAGCGACGCGCAGCCACTACTCCCTTGATAATACCCCACAACGAATTGTCAGGGGTGGTAAGGTCAGGACTACGTGGTGGCCATGGTAATGGTGCCGGAGATGTCGGTGAACCACGGCCAATCCAGCGGCCTGCAAAATGTTCGTTCAAAACGTCGCGCACAGAAAGAGCAAAGTGTGCGGGTGCCCCATCGTGCTGCAGCCACACGTCATCCGTGAGTCCTCTATCTCTGAGCTGAGGTATGAGCCACGTCTCCAACATTGTCGAATAAGATGCCGCGTTCACGGATCCATCGAAAAAGTAAGGTCCAGTCAAATGACCTGATGTCATACCCGCCCATATCATCACATGCGGTGGATTATGTTCCAGCTCCTGCGTGAAATGGGGATTCTCTTTTGACCAGAACACCACATTTCTGTCGCGCGAACTGTGATAGATGGCACATTCATCACTGAAAAGAACCTTTGAGCGGGATACGGCACTTGGGAATGAGTCCAACAGAGCACGGCATGATTCATAACGCCGATCGATGTCGGCATCTGACAGTTCATTCACGAAAGTTGGGCGATACGGCCTCACTTTCAGGTCTTTCTTCATGTGGTCTCGCATCGTTGACCGTGGCACACCAAGCTCTGATGATCGTTTCCGCGTCGACTTAATTGGGGAACGTTCAATGGAAGCGGCAATCGCTGCACATGTTTCCAAGCGCGTTGTCTTTCTCCTACTCCGCGGCCTGTCTTTAACGCTTCCAAGAGCGAACGCACGTTTTTCCCAATCCAGCAGTGTCGCTCTTCGTGGTGGAGCCTTATTAAACCGTTCCAGAAACACAGCCATCACCTGCGTCATTGTTTGTCCCGTGTGCGGTCTCTCATGCACCCACACACTTGCCACCAACCGCTCCTCAACAGAGTAACTGCTTGTGTCAACCATACCGACAACACCACAACTAAATTCCATGGGTACGGCTGTCACGTACGCACTATCTTCGACACTGTTGCCAGATTGCCATTCGACACTGTTGTCAGACTGCCATTGTACATAGTAGTGTGTGCTGTGCTGTGCTGTGTAAACTCAAATTGATTTCGGGTGCGTATCGTGCGGGTGTACGGTGACTTCTCGCCCACCCTGTATTACAGTTTAGCTTAACCTATGAGTATAACTACTTAACCGTTTTTGCATGCATAAATATTTATTTCTTGTAATTCTCTGATTTAATTACATTAATTCTATTTTTTTCAGAAATATTAAAATGGTTAAAAAAGTAAAGACAAGGCAGTGGAGTATATGCCCAGTTTTTGGCGCTGCTAAAGAATTAAATAGCAATAGGCTTCCATCCTATGAAGAAATGTTTAAACATTACTTATGGGTAAAAGCTGACATAAAGTTCACTAATAATAACAAAGATCCTGCAGTCTCTGACGTATTAGAAAGAGTCGCTTTAGATATTGAAAATATTTGGGTAAAGGCCTCAATTCCAACAGTTTCTCACAAAAGAGTTTTGCAGCTTATTCGCTCCTATCATAATAAATATATAATGTTGATAAAGCCATACAAAGGAAGAAAAGGAAACCCAAATTATGAAAACAAATTAGTTGTTCAGAGAAAAAGCTAAAAGTTTATTTGATATTGCTAGCTGCAAATGTGAGTTTGATTCATGTCACTGTGATAAAACTAAAAAGGTTCCTCGCATTGAGCAAAAATTTCTCACTGATCAAAGAGGAGATAGAAAAATGGCAATTGGGAACATAGATAAAATAACAACTGAAAAACTTAAAAAGAATATGAAACGAAAAGAAGTGGAAGTTTCTCGAATTAGCAAAAGCATTTCAACTAATGTTGATGCTGTAGGCCTAGGCCTTGATTCTTCTGATTCGGAGGGTGACATTTCAGCTTGCTCAGGGAAAGAATCAAACCCGACCCAAACAAGAGCTGTTGATGATGCTAGACCGTCTAACTCGCATCAACAAATGAGAGTTAATTTAGGAAATGTTGCACAAGTTTGTGATAGATACGGCATATCTGACCGGGCAGGTGCATCTTTGGCATCTGCTGCCCTGCAAGATGTTGGTCTAATAGGAAATGAGGTAGAAGAGAGAGGACGAAAATACGGCGTAAAATGCAACAAGAAGATAATGAGGAACACTTAAAAGCTCTATATTTTGATGGAAGAAAAGCTAAAACTAAATGTCATATCAAGCAAGGCAAAAAATATTATTACAAGTCTGTCATTGAAGAACACATAACCTTAGTAAGAGAACCAGGGTCTTGCTATGTTGGTCATATTGCACGTGTCTCTGGTACTGCTCATGGTATTAAATATTCGTTAATTCAGTTTTTATCAGAAAATGTTCAAAACATTGAGTGAACTGGTGGCTATTGGATGTGATGGAACTCCTGTAAACCCAGGAAGGCATAATGGAATTATTAGCCTCTGAGAATTGGCATTAGGTAGACCTTTGCAGTGGCTAGTATGTCAATTGCACGCTAACGAACTTCCACTTTGCCACTTGTTATATCACATTGATGGGAGCACAACAGGACCTGATACCTTCTCTGGAACAATTGGCAAAGCATTGAAAAATTGTGAACAACTTCCAGTTGCAGGGTTTGATAAAACTGAAGCTGATATAACATACATAGCAAATGAAGACTTAAGTACGGACCAGAAGTATTTGCTTGAAATCTGTAAAGCTGTGTGCTCAGTTAAATGCTCTTAAGATTTGTCTGCAAAAAATCCAGGAACTTTATCTCATGCAAGGTGGATAACTACAGCAAATCGAATTCTACGCTTATACATTGCTAAAGATAAACCATCAGAGAACCTTCGTCCATTAGCAACATTTGTAATGAAAGTTTATGTTCCAGTTTGGTTTACCATTAAGTCAAAATCTTCATGCACAGAAAGAAGAAGAAATGTCTGGGAAACCATTTCAACATCAAGATACCTTCCACTTGAGCTGAGAAACGTTGTGGATTCTTCAATACAACGCAACGCTTATTTTGCTCACCCAAAGAACCTATTGCTCCCCATGATTACCGATGATCAGGAGCACATCAGAGAGCTGGCAATTCGAAGAATTATGCTTGCAAGAAGCAAAACACAAAAGGAAATCCGAAAGTTTACAATACCAAGGCTGAACTTTGGAGCAAAAGTTGATCTTATTAACTGGAAAGAAGAAGGGCGATTAAGTCCTCCGCTTTTGCAGCAATTAACGGAGAAGGAATTGAGAGAGCTCGCTTCCAAACAGTCAGATTTTGGAGGCATACTTGGGATGCCATGTCACACACAGGCCGTAGAAAGATGTGTTAAGTTTAGGCTCACCATACGTACCGTTTTGAACGGGACAGTACCGTTTGTTTTATATTTCCTGGCCGTCCCGTCGTTTTAATAAAAATGTCAATTTTGTCCAGGTTTATGTACTTACTTTTTCATGAATACAGAATATTACATAACCCCCGTCCCTTTTTTGCCATCCCAATGTCCCGTTTTTGTCTCAAGGAAATATGGTCAGCCTAGTTAAGTTAGTAACAGAAGCAGCAGCTACAGTTTGTGGAAAAGAACGAAGGGATGGATTCATTCGAGTGAGATTGGAATCAAGAAACACAATGCCATTTTTCAATACTAAATTACAACAGTTCGATAGGCAGGAAAAGGAATAAAACCCAGACAAAAGTCCATAATAAGGATAGATGTTTGGGATGGGCTATGCTGGAACTCGATGGAAGTGCAGCTACCTCCACGTGTGAGTTCTGTGAACTTTGTTTATATATATATACAGTGGTGGGCACCGTTAACCAAAAAGTTAACTTCGATAACGATAATCCGTTAACCCCAATTTTTAACTCCGATAACGATAATCCGATAATTTTACTACAAAGTTAACGGAAGTTAACGATAATCCGTTAAAGATAACTATTTCTTTACTAACATTTAAAAAAATCAAGGAAAAAAGCTTTAAAACCCATAGAAAATGTTTATTTATGCCAAATCCAACAATAAATAGGTATTTAACTGTATTTTTATCAAGTTTTGCAACTTTTTTGCTTAATAACTTTTTTTCTTATTTTTAATAAAAAATGTACCGATTACATGTTTTGAAACCCTTGTAACCACTAACCATTAACTAAATTTTAATTTACCAGAGAATTATTATGGCGGGAACTGAAAGGTAAAATTAAATTTTAGGCACATTTATTAAAGACTATGACACAATGTGGTGGTTGCCCTTCAGAAAGACCAACTTCTCAAAGTTAGGCCCAACTGCCAGTCTTGACCTCTTGGGCCTCAGGATGTCCTTGCCGAGAGAAAAGAGCCGTTCCACTGCGGCAGAGGACGGAATTGGCGTATTGTACTTCAGGAAGAGGTTGATGAAGATCTGCTCCCCCATGAAGTCAGAGTCGGCCATGTCTACCTTCCCATCAGTGTCCAGCCAAGTGTCGACAAGTCTCTTGGCCTTCTGCTTGACACTGGTACTTGAGCCACCGGCCGTCCACCCAGCGAAGAGGTCGTCAGGCATGCTGCTGTCGCTAGAGCTGGTGGTGCTGTCAACGTTCCGGTTCCTCAGTGCTCTCTCGACCTCGTCCTCCATGGCGGCCCTGACAGAGACAGTTTGGTCGCTGTCGAACCTGCGCAGCCAGTGGAGCCGGAACTTTGGGTGGAAGGCAGCTGCCAGCTCGCAGTCCCGGTCGTTCAGGTAGTGGTTGAACCGGGTGGTGACGGCTGCTACCAGGGCGTCGACCAGTGGCTTGCAGACGGCCAAGCTGCTCCTCATGCTCCTGAGCTTCATGAGGGTGATGGCCACTGTGGGAAGGAGGGTTCCAAGGTAGGCGTTCTTCTCCCCCTGGATGGTGTCGAGGGCGATAGCCACATGGGACATGACTTTGGCCCACTCCTTCAGGAAGGCTATCTCCTGGTCATTGAAGGGCGAGAGTTTCTCCGTGCGTATAAGGAACTTGTTAAGCTCAGCCTTCGTATTGGCCACTGCCAGGATGTTGCTGAGGACGACGATGGAGTCGTACAAGGCATTCCACCTTGTCTTGCCAGGGACCACCAGCCTCCTGCCCAGTGCCTCCTCGATGGCGTCGCCGATCTGAGGACTCCTCCCCTGGGCATTGAAGAGTGCGTGAGCCTTGCCGTGGGCTTTCTTGTTGAGGGCGTTGAAGGCAGCGACGTCGGGGCCCGTCTGCTTGAGGAGGTTCGCGCCCAAGTCCACGGAGGCCACCAGATTGAAGGTGTGAGCCGCACACCTCATGTGGACTGGTAGAATGGGGTGCTCATGTTCCTCATCAAGGAGTTCGCCGAGGGTTACAATGTTGATGGCGTCGTCACCCTCAGCCGTGTCGTCCTCGTTGTCTGAGTCGGCCTCAGGCAGTTTGGCAACATTGTCGAGGTCAGGCAACAGCTCCACCTGGCCACCATACTGGGTGAAAGCCTTCACGAAGTTGGACCCGTTGTCGGTGGTTGTCCTGACTACCTTGTCCTGAATGTTGAAGCGCTCATGGACCTGGACCATGATCTTCGTTATAACATCATAAGTGTGGCGACCAGTCAGACGGGTACAGGTGAGGACAGCATGCTTCCTGGCCCTGGTGGTTGGGTCAATCCAGTGACCTGTCATGCCGAGGAAAGATCTAAAACAAAGAAACACATAAGAATACAATTTATTTTCTTTATCATTTTATGCTTATTTACTCGATATTGTACTAACTTCATTAAATGTAGTTAGTACAATAAATATTTATAAAGAAATAAATGATAAAGATAATTACCTATTGTGAGCAGTCCAACAGTCGGCAGTGGTCGCCAAGTACGTCAACCCATCAAAAGTGTTGATGACGGCCTCCTCGACTGCCCGTTGTTGTTCATCAATGCGCCTGCCCAGGGTGCGGCGGGACATGCTGACCTTTGTTGGGTTGAGGGTCCTGACCAGGTCAACAAACTCCTCGGACTCAACCACGTGGAGCGGGAGTATGTTGTTGACGAAAAGACGGACTATCTTTTCGTCAACAGTGAACTGGCGTACTGCAGTGCCAGAACTGGCTAAGCCCAGGGCCTCGCCTATGGTGGGCTGCCGGACCTTCTTGGCGGGCAGCTCGGGGTTGTGGCGCCAGAGCTGCGCACGCTGCTGCTGCCGGAGGAGTGACGCTTGCCACGGCCTGAGCCAGCCTTGATATCCTCCTCAAACTGAATAGCTAAGGATGGGTGGGCCCTCTTGAAGTGTGACTTCAAATTACTAAGGCTGCTGACATGGCCTTTAACAATTTTCTTGGTCGGGAGGCATTTTTGGCACTCAAAATAGAGTATTTTGTTGTGCTTGTCCTGACAGCTAAGCTTGAAATAGCGCTCCAGGTGGGGCCACGGGTTTTGGAAAGGCTTCTGGTCAGACTGAGACTCAGAAGTGCCTGAGACAGAGGCGATCTCAATGTCGAGAACTTCTTCTTGGTGCTCCATGGTTGAAGTTTAAAAGTTGTAGAGAATGCTTGGTAAGAGAGAACTGAACCCTGTCTAGTTGACGATAATACAGAAGAACCTAAAGAAAGTAAAATATCATCGTATAAAATATGTAACTAAACTAATAAAATATTAATTCAAACAAAATAGCAAAATTAATTCAAAATAATATTTATTATAATATTATAATATATAATATTACGTTATATAAAATATTTTATTTTACTTAACCTTTTTCTGTGAATTTTCAATAGAAGTAATTTTTCTCTATGTAATTATTTTATCTATAAAATATTTTATCTATGAATTATTTAGTCTATAAAATAAAAATACTTTGTCCATGAATTATTTTGTCTATAAAATATTTTGTCTGTGTAATATACGCAATTGTTATTTAATTCGACGACAATATTACAATCAGTGAATAAAAACTATTATTCAAATTTTACATACTATATATACTTTTTTAGAGATTTACTAACGCAGTGTAAAAATACTTATTCATTAGTCATTACTATAAATTAATTTTTCTCAACCGTAAATTTTACCATACGTATCTCCATACGTATTAATATATATATATAATATTATAGGACTTTTACTAACGTTAAAAGAACTTTCTTACCTTCAATAAAAAGCGCACAACCTCCCCTTGCGAGATCTGGAAGCAGACTGAAGTTATGGCGGTTTGAATTCATTCGCGGAGCGGTGATCTTCCGTGAATGACTCCTCGCAGTTAACGTGTTAACGGACTTTAACAGACTAAATATCGAGTTATCGGAAGTTAACTGGTCCGATAACGATAAATGGAAATTAACTTCCGTTAATAGTCAGTTAAAAAAAGTTAACTTCGTTAATTAACTGTTATAACTGTTATCGGATTAACGCTTTAGTGCCCAACACTGTATATATAATATAATATATATTATAATATATATATATATAGTATATATATATATATTATATATATATATATATATATATATATATATATATATTAGGGTGGAGCGTTTTTACACTTTTTTCGATTTTCGTTTTGTAATAGCGCGAAAAAGTGGCTCTTCCACGTCAAAAGTGAGTGTGTAAAATCTCAGAGATCTGCAATAATATCTTCTGCCTCCGCACGCTCGTTGAAAATCCAAAAAATGCGCCAAAATACGCATTTTTTCAATATTTTCTTATAGTTTTAATTTTCATCCTACCTTCTTGTAATAGCGAGGAAAAGCATCCTATAGGTTTATTTTAGACTAGTTTTAAATATTTTTGTCCTGCGATAATTTCTGCCACCGCAAACGTTCCAAAATACGGAAAATTTACATAAATAGTGTATTTTATAATGACGCTATTATGGTCAACTTCGGCCCTACACCACAGTTTATTCGTTAATTATGTATTAAGTAATGCAATTAACAATTCATTATATCATATTTTAGTAATTTAAAAAGTTTATATATTTGAGCAATTAAATAATTTAGGTCCACCAATGCAGTTTACTTTGCATATGCTTGGTTTATTTTTGATGACTTATTATGTAATATGCATGCAGCTCCTCGCTTATTTCATCAATATTGAATGTATATATTGAAAAAATAACCCAGAACTCACCACGTGGGGGTGGCTGCATTTCGAGTTTCTCCCTGCCCGACCCAACCACCCTACCATTATCGAACTTAGGCTAGTTACACACTGTAGTCACGTTTTGTTTCCATTCTTTGCATTTTCTTTCTGGATTCTAATCTTGCTCTGATAAATCCATCCCTTGCCTCTGAACCGCATACCGCAGCTGAAGCCTCTGTTACCAGCTTTATATGCCGTTCAACCGCTTGGGTATGGCAAGGAAAGCGTGGGATGAAATCTGGTACATCTCCTGATGAGATATAGTTCAGGATGTCGGAGCGTGATATAACTTTTGTCAGAGGAGGCTCTGACAGCTCACAAGTTTGCCAGTTAATCACGTTGTAGTACTCACTGCACTGAAAGTTCAACGTGGGCAATTTAAACACACTCATTGCGGCTGACTCAGAATCTCTTGCTTTAAGGATTCTCCTCCATCCTAATTCTCTGATATGTTTTGCTTCATCGTGAATCATACTAAGGAGAACATCCTCAGGCTGAGAAAAATAGGAATTTCTCTGAATAACACGATCAACTATTTCTATACAGCGGGCACTCAACGACCTCGAGCGTTGTGTCATTTGATAAAGATGTTTGGCTCCGTGTGTTGCTGAAGAATTTCTCTTGATTTGAAACCACATTGGAATATAAACTTTCATAATATAATCCACGATACACTTAAGGTTGTCTGAAGGTTCTTCAGTTGAAACGTAGAGACGAAGTATGCGGTTAGCAGTTGTCACCCATCTGGAGTGTGCCATTTTGCCTGGTTTCCTTTGAGCTAGAGAGGGAGTACATTTACCTTTTGACACAGCATCATAGATTTCTGCCAAATATTTCTGATCTGTGCTCAGATCATCTCTGTCAACTACAATTTCTTCCGCTTCAACTGCTTCAAACTCAACAACAGGTCTCTTTTCACAATCAATTAACTCTTTTCCTATAGGCCCTGCAAAACTCTGAGGACCTGTTGTTTTACCATCAATGTCAGTCACTATGTGCCGGAAGGGAAGTTCATTAGTGTGAAGCAAGCAAATCAGCCACTGGAGTGCTCTCTGAAAGTGCTCTTCAATACTTCTTAGCACTGCTCCTTTTGGTCCTGTATTAACTGCTGTCCCGTCACATCTAATGGCTTTAACTTCTGAAGTATCAATCTCATTTGAGCGAAAAAAATCCAAAATTGCAGAAGATATACTGAGCCAGAAGAGGGAATTACATGCTCAATATAATGCGAGTTTGGTTCTTGAAGCAAAGTGACGTTCTTCTGTTATATTTTTTTGATAACCTTTACTGCCAACTTTTTCTTGCACTGCAGTTCTGTTCTTTCTTCCATCGAAATAGATACTCTCCATAGTTTCTTCCTCGTAATCTCTCTTTTCAATGATAGATCTCACTCTTTTTCTAGCTCTCCTTACTTTGCATCTGTCTATTATTGAACTTAAATCTTTTTCGTTTATAATTCCCACGTCTTCAAGAACAGCCGAAGCAATTATAGCAGCAGACCTGTCTGACACACCAGTTCTGTCACAAGCTATAGCCAATGATGAGATTGTTCCATGATGAGATTGTTCCACCGATTTGATTATCTGTGTCGGTTCATAATCAGAATCCGCTCCTTCTGTTTCACTTGATGTTGATGACAGTGTTTCTCTGTTGTCTTCTAGCAATAGTTGCTAGATTTTTACGAGTTTGTGAAACATCAATAGAGCCTATTGCCAATTTTCTTCTTGTTCTCTGATCTTTAAGGAAGTCTTGTTCAATTGCTGGAACCTTGAGATGGTTTTCACATAAACACTTATCAAAATTTTCACATTTGCAAGCACT
>JAJOZX010001021.1:0-15000 GCA_023014485.1 Bathynomus jamesi | reverse complement strand
CCAGGCGGTTCGCCTCATTTTTCATTATTTCGTTATCTCTCCTCCTCGTGTGCAGAAACGTTCCTTAATACTTATGTCGTTTCTATTCATTTATATACTGCGCGGTCATTGCAGTTATTTGCGCATATTCACGATTTGCGAGGGTGCTCTCTGAGGGCATTGGTTTCTGCCCTATTTGGGAGAATTTCGATTTGTGATTGAGTGAGGTCCGTAGCATAATGGTAGAGCGTCCGACCGGCAATTGGAAGGCCCTGGGTTCGATTCCCAGGCGGTTCGCCTCATTTTTCATTATTTCGTTATCTCTCCTCCTCGTGTGCAGAAACGGTCCTTAATACTTATGTCGTTTCTATTCATTTATATACTGCGCGGTCATTGCAGTTATTTGCGCATATTCACGATTTGCGAGGGTGCTCTCTGAGGGCATTGGTTTCTGCCCTATTTGGGAGAATTTCGATTTGTGATTGAGTGAGGTCCGTAGCATAATGGTAGAGCGTCCGACCGGCAATTGGAAGGCCCTGGGTTCGATTCCCAGGCGGTTCGCCTCATTTTTCATTATTTCGTTATCTCTCCTCCTCGTGTGCAGAAACGTTCCTTAATACTTATGTCGTTTCTATTCATTTATATACTGCGCGGTCATTGCAGTTATTTGCGCATATTCACGATTTGCGAGGGTGCTCTCTGAGGGCATTGGTTTCTGCCCTATTTGGGAGAATTTCGATTTGTGATTGAGTGAGGTCCGTAGCATAATGGTAGAGCGTCCGACCGGCAATTGGAAGGCCCTGGGTTCGATTCCCAGGCGGTTCGCCTCATTTTTCATTATTTCGTTATCTCTCCTCCTCGTGTGCAGAAACGTTCCTTAATACTTATGTCGTTTCTATTCATTTATATACTGCGCGGTCATTGCAGTTATTTGCGCATATTCACGATTTGCGAGGGTGCTCTCTGAGGGCATTGGTTTCTGCCCTATTTGGGAGAATTTCGATTTGTGATTGAGTGAGGTCCGTAGCATAATGGTAGAGCGTCCGACCGGCAATTGGAAGGCCCTGGGTTCGATTCCCAGGCGGTTCGCCTCATTTTTCATTATTTCGTTATCTCTCCTCCTCGTGTGCAGAAACGTTCCTTAATACTTATGTCGTTTCTATTCATATATACATATGTATGTGTATGTATATATATACATATGTATGTGTATGTATATATATACATGTGTATGTATATATATATGTATATGTATGTATATATATATATGTATGTATATATATATATGTATGTGTATGTAGATATATATATGTATGTGTATGTATATATATATATATATATGTATGTGTATGTATGTATATGTATGTATATATATATATATGTATGTGTATATACATGTGCATATGTATGTGTATATACATGTGAATATGTATGTGTATATACATGTGCATATGTATGTGTATATACATGTGCATATGTATGTGTATATACATGTGCATATGTATGTGTATATACATGTGCATATGTATGTGTATATACATGTGCATATGTATGTGTATATACATGTGCATATGTATGTGTATATACAGTACATGTGCATATGTATGTGTATATACATGTGCATATGTATGTGTATATACATGTGCATATGTATGTGCATATGTATGTGTATATACATGTGCATATGTATGTGTATATACATGTGCATATGTATGTGATATACATGTGTATATACACATGTGTATATACATGTGTATATGTATGTGTATATACATGTGTATATGTATGTGTATATGTATGTGTATATACGTGTGTATATACATGTGTATATGTATGTGTAATTACATGTGTATATGTATGTGTATATACATGTGTATATGTATGTTTATATACATGTGTATATGTATGTGTATATGTATGTGTATATGTATGTGTATATACATGTGTATATGTATGTGTATATACATGTGTATGTATGTGTATATGCATGTGTATATGTATGTGTATATACATCTGTATATACATGTGTATATGTATGTGTATATACATGTGTATATGTATGTGTATATACATGTGTATATGTATGTGTATATACATGTGTATATGTATGTATGTATGTATATGTATATATATATTACATACACAAAGTAGCGGAATGCTGCCAGAAATGTTCAAATTATGAAGCGATTCTTTGTTGTCGCTGGGGACCCTGAACAATTAATTCAAGGGACATCAAAGTTTGAGTGAATATTGACAATAGCCCGTTGACAACTTTTGCAGGTATTCCAATTCGATTTTTGAAAAAAAAATCTTTGGTCCATTTTCACTCCACCCTAATATATATAATAATTTAGGGTGATTCAAATATGGGGGTAAAATTTTTGTTTTATATTTTAATGTGTTCAACTCTTTAAATGGTTCATTTCAGCATAAAAACAACTATCCTAAAATATTTTAGCAAATTTTTAATTTTTAGGGGTTGCTACCAGCAATTAAAAATTGACAGAACGACTCAAATTGTCAAATTTTTCCACACCACCCAGGGGGTACAGTACAAGACGCATTGCTTTTTTTTAATGTGGAAAGCTCCCCCGTAGGTCCTACCATAACCACAAGCATGCATAATTAAACTAGCATGATATTTGAGACAGCTGTCCTTACTTCATCAATGTTTCTTTCTTTCTATCAGGGTAAACAGCCCTGTAGTTTTTCACTACTTGTAGCAAGAATTGTTTTTGATCTTCGTCATGTGTTAGTATTTTATTATATTCATCCATTAATTTTACTCCTCTTTCCGCTATATCATTCACGACTTTCCACTGTTTGATAGATTTCTTAGCGGAGTTATACTCTTCATCATTATGCTATTCTTTAGCATCTTTGAGTAAAAATTTTGAACTAAATTCTGTTATTGTAAAGAATCTTTGAGTATTTGATGACAAAATCTTCTAATTTCTTCGTTGGAATAAGTGCAGGATCTAGAAAAGCCCGTTTTGCAGGAAGAGTTTCTGTTGTACAGTATTTTGCAAGGCCTTTACAATTTTGTTTTTCGTTTCAGTAGGCACTTCATCATCATAAAAGGCCAAGGCTACCAGTTCTTCTGATAGGTACCAGAGGTGACCTAACAGTTTTTTAATAGCAACAAATGCAATTGTGTCATTTATTTGTTTTTAGACTACAAGATTCTGTAATAATTCCAGAGCAAGACGAGGAGCGCAAGATGGCACAGGAGCTGTAAACCGTGCCTTTACATATAACCGAGTAGCAAATAGACAGATGTCTTTTAGTCCTTTTTTGTCTTTTACTGAAATTTTGAACTGAGATTTGAACATAAAATTTTTTAATGAATATGTAATTTTGGCCATCCACCTAGCCCGATGAAGTCCCGCTGGATGTTTAAATTTGATTCCACCTTTTGGTTCACCTCCCAAAAAAATAATTGTTAACTGCAATAGTTCTAGGTAATCGTCTCTTGGTTGGAATGTATCTAGTTGATTTGTTGCAAATATAATTATGTCATCTTTGATGTCATGAATATTTTCATAGATATCTGGATCTGATAATGCTGTTCCGTAGTCCTCCTTATTAATGCTTGACCATTTTTCTCTGAACTTCTTAAAAAGGACTATATCTGGGCCAGAAGATGGTGATAAAGACTTTGAAACAACAGCTTCCAGCATAATTTCAAATATATGGTGTCGACATGCCAGCCACAATAAATCGTTGTCGAATTTTTGTTCTAGAAGAATAGCTGCACCATTTCTAGGATCAGTATTTGCTGCCGTTGTATTGAAACACATGCATTTTATTTGTTCGCAGATGTCCCATTCAAGCGATGTCTGATTGTTTGCATTAAAAAGAGACGCATTTCTGTCACTCAATTTTGCAACATCAAGACTTCCTAATAATTTATCATCAAACAATTTTCTGCGTTTGCCAACCTTACTTTTCCATGTTGAAGGTTGTGCAGCACAGAAACCAGATTCATCACTTTTACTCTCTTCTGATTCTGATGATGTACTGGTGAGTATGACAGCCTCTTCATTCTTCTTTCTTTTGATCTCTTCTTCTGCTTTCCTCTTTTCATAACGTTGTTGCTTTTCTGCTGCTCTTTGCTCTTTTTTAGCAACAGCCTTATCAATGGTACCCATTTTTCCATGACGTCCTTTCTCACGTTGCATTTTCAAGAATTTCTTATCATCTTCTATTTTTATAAGCTGCATAGCATTCTCATGAGCAATGTCAAATAAGTTTTCCAGTTTATCTTTCCATTTTTCTTCTTTATTATTTAAATTTTGTGATCTTTTCAATTTGTTTGCTTTGTTTTTCTTAAGCAGCTGTCATTCCTTCAGTATTCCTTGAATTTTATCTACTACATGTATTCTTTGTTTTACTGGTATTCCTGCTTTTTTCCAAACTGCTAGCACATCATCTGCAGTAGAGCAGCAACTGGGTGATGGTGAGTTAGGTCTAGCTTCCATAATCGATTAATTGGTATCAAAATTACGAGTTCCAAGCAACAATTAAAAGCAAGCTAGTATATAAACCATTAATTAAAAATTCTGAAATATAAACAATTAAACATAAAATCATAAGTTGTAAAAACAAACAAATTGAAAAAGAGGGAAACTTTGACGCCTGGTAGCACATAGTAAATTTTATTTAAAATTCACTAAATTTGGCATACACTACTTTTTTGTCATAGGGAACAAAAATACAGGTTGAACAATTAAAAAAAAAAACTTTGATTTTTTTGAATCACCCTAAATTATATATATATATATATATATATATATATATATATATATATATATATATATATATATATATATATATATATATATATTTAAATCAGTAGTGAAAGAAATTTAAAAGATCCAATTTGATATTATCCGACCATACAGCACATCAAAATACAGTACCGTACATACAAATTTTAAGCGTGAACTCAAAAAAATTCAACAAATAACAAAAATAAAATGTCTCTCTCTCAATCTTTATATATATATATATATATATATATATATATATATGTGTGTGTGTGTGTGTGTGTGTGTTACGCCCAAATATCGAAATCGCTCAGTGATGCACCTAGGTGACCACACACCCGATGTTAGATATTTTTTCGCTTTATGGCCGTTCTCAAACAATCACAACGCGTTGTGGACGATTTGAAAATTACTGGATGCCCGGTTAAGTTAATTGAATGCCCGGTTAGGTCGACTGTACGCCCTTGACGATTGGTTAGGTTAAGTCGTGATATTTTCGTTAAAACTAACGAAAATATCACGGCTTAACCTAACCAATCGTCAACGGCGTACAATTAACCGAACCGGGCATTCATTAACCTAACCGGGCATTCATTAACCTAACCGGGCCCTCAGTTGACCTAACCTGGCACTCAGTTGACCTAACCGGGCATTCAATTAACCTAACCAGTTGGTTAATTTTTACATTTACGTCTCATTCTAAAGTTGCTTAAAATTAATCGAAACCTACGGGAAAATTATTGATAATCCTTTTTTAAAGGACTTTATCTTTTTTCTAGCATATCTGCTTAACTTTGCTTTTTAATCGATGAATACGTCGATAAATATACGTTGTGTTCAAATAGAGTTTGATGAAAGACATCGGTGTGTGGTCGTTTCAATTCGTCCACAACGCGTTGTGGTCATATCCGAATCGTCCACAACGCGTTGCGGTTGTTTGAGAACGGCCATGAAGCGAAAAAATATCTAACATTGGTGTGTGGTCACTTAGGTGCATCCACAGCGCGTTGTGGCTGTTTTTTTCGCTCACTGAGCGATTTCGATGTTTGGGCGTAACATATATATATATATATAACCTCGTTGCTGTTCTGTGTTGGTCTCTTCACACGAAGGTCAAGCTGGTGGCCTGCCTCTAGGTCTGGCTTGGTGGAGGAGCGAGTTACTTTCTTGCGCTTTCCACCGTACATAGCAAGGCACACCCGGCTCATCTGGTACCGTCCTGAGCCAGGTATCTAGTCTTCTCTTGAAGACTTCAACTTTGACCCATGTAACGTTTCTGAGGTTCTTTGGAAGCTGGTTAAAAAGTTTTGGCCCCCCTGACAACCAAGCTATTTTCCTTCAGTGTTGAAGAGGTACCTTGTCGGACCTTTAATTTGGGAACACTACACATCCTGCCTTTCCTATTTTCCAGTGTTTGAATGGTAATTGGGTTTAGTTTGAGGTTTGGTACCAGTTTTTCGATCATTTCCCATATGTAGATTATGGTGTACCTCTCTCTTCTTCTTTCCAGGAAGTACAGATTTAGTTTACGTAGTCTTTCCCAGTAGTTGAGCTCTTTGCAGCCAACTATCTTTGCTGTGAAATGTCTCTCAGTTTCTTCTAGTTTATTAGTTCCTTTCTTTTTATATGGGGACGTCAAAACTGAGGAGTATTAAAGTTTTGGTATAAGCAGTGTTTTTAGCAGGGGAATCATTACTGTCCTGTCCCTTCTTTTGAACGTTCTTAGTACCTGTCGGGCGACTCTTTTTGCTGTATTTATCGCTATCTGATTTTGTGTTTCGAATTTCGCATCATCGGTCATTATTATCCCAGATCAATTGCTTTCGTGCTTCTCTGAATTTCCTGTCTATCTGGAACATAATATGCAGTCTATTTAAGTTTCTCTTTCCTACCGTATCTCAAGAGCTGAAATTTCTCGGTGTTAAATGTCATGTTGTTGTCTTCTGACCATTTGTACATTTTGGTCGTGTCACTCTGCAAGGCCTCTACTTCATTTACATCGCTGATTTTTCTGCTTATCTTTGTATTGTCTGCAAAGGATGTTACTATACTGTTGCTGTTTACTCCGCTGTCTGTCTGTTAGCATGATAATGAACAGAAGTGGTACTGAGCTGAGTACTTCTGATTCTGATGATGATATACCTTGAATTTTGACAACCTGTAGACGTTCTCTGAGGAAGGTGTAGATCCATTTTCTCACTTTGCCTGTTATTCCCATATATTTCATTTTATGTGGTATTATACCGTGATCACATTTGTCGAAAACTTTAGCAAAATCCGTGTATATGATATCGTAGTTGTCATTGCCTTCCAGTGCATCTAGAATATTGTTGTCCTGTTCTGTTAGTTGTGATAGGCATGATCTACCTGATCGGAATCCGTGTTGATTTTCGTTAAATCTTTCCAGTGTCTCCAAGAAATCATAAATTTTCTCTCTAACTATTTTTTCAAATACTTTGGTGAGGTGGGACGTCAATGACACTGGTCTATAGTTCTTTGCTTGAGATCTGTCTCCTCCTCTATATATAGGGACAATGTTTGCTCTTTTCAAGATGCTCGGTATTTCCCCCGAGTCTAGGGATCCTCTCCATATTTTTTTCTTTCCTTTGTTTTACCGCCGATTCGTACCTAGGGAGAGTGGTACATATCTCGGCGAGACAGTGGGTGGGTGATGTCACTGGGTTGGGGATGGTAGACTAGTGGGGTGAATAAGGTTCGTTTGCTAGATAGGCGGTAGGAAGGGTATGGACTTAGATGCGATTAAGCAGATGGGAATGGGTGAGGAAGAAGAAAATCGCTTCCGCTGAGAAGTGGGAGCCTCCGGCGAGTATGGATTGTAGACGCTCGGATATGGAATTACTGGACAAGAGAGAGAACCATCTGCGACGAAGAGCGGACAGGTTCGGGCATTCGACCAGGAGGTGTACGACGGTGATAGGGATATGGCAAGTAGATCAGAGCAGGGGTGGCGATTTAGACATAAGGTGACCATTTGTAATGCGTGTGTGTCCTAGGCGGAGACGGGATAAAATCACTTCTTTATGGCGGGAATGGTGGAATGAAGAGGCCCAGTATCCTAATTGCGGTTTAATCTTGTGGTGTTTGTTGTGTGTGGCCTGGTCCCATTCCCGTTGTCAGATGGAGCGGAAGTAGGAGCGGAGAGTCGGGAAGAAGTCGGAGAAAGGGAGGGGCCGGGAAGAGGCCGGTAGTAAGCCGTCCAATGCGCACAATGTCGAGGGCCTCCATAATCGCGAAGAATTCTGCTGAGAAAACCGAGGCCTCGCGGGGCAGGCTGACGCCCCGAGAAAACGGCTGGGCCAGTATCACCACTGCGGCGGCTGTACCAACCTCCGAGCTGGAACCATCTGTATAAATGGGGACAGTGTCCGGGTGTTGGATTCCGTGTTCTCGGAAGGGTGACCTGTATACTGTAGCGATCGTAGTAGTCTTTGGTAGGGCACACAGGTCCCTGCAAAACTTGATAGGGCTGATGAGCCAGGAAGGGTGGATGTTTTATGAGATGGGGATAACTGAGGGGGCGGGCATGTTGGGAAGGTCCAGGAAAGAGCGAACCGCTTCAGTGAAGTGCCAGCTTCGTTCCTGGGTTGGGAGTTCAGAAATCGCTGCGCACAGAAGCGAAGAGGGTAGTCTCTTCGCACGAAGGTAATGTCCTCATGAGAAGCAAACCCGTCCGAGGGCGAGAGGGGGGAGGCAATTGCATTCCGCTTGGAGGCTGGAGGCTGGGGAAGAGCGGAAGGCACCGGTGGCGAGGCGGAGGCCCCTATTCAGTACCGGGTCCAAGATACGGAGGCAGGCGTTGGAAGCTGAGCCGTATACGACACTGCCATAGTTCAGCTTCGACTGGAACATGGAAGTGTAAATCCGAAGGAGAGAGCGTCGGTCTGCACCCCATGTGGTGTGGGAAAGGTGATCTAGGAGAGCGAGGGGACGTTGGAGGGATTGCTTCAAGCGTTTGAGGTGGAGAACCCAGTTGAGCCGTCTGTCCAGAATCATGCCCAGAAATCGTGTGGAGGGTACAACCTCAAGAGGATCGCCGTATAACGTGACAGAGGGGCCGGGAAGGGTTGCGGGTCCTCTTCTGCTGAAGCGCATACATTTATTTGGTCTTGTGGGTGCAGAGGCGGAACCCCACCGACGTCGCCCACCTTTCCACCCGATAGATGGCGAGCTGAATTTGCCGTTGAGCGATGGACGGCTTCCGCCCCGCGAAGTAGCTCGCGAGGTCATCCGCGTAGATGAAGAACGAATGGTGGGTGAAAGGAATTTTTATAGTGTTCATTAGTATGGAAAAGCATAGAACACTGAGGATGCTTCCCTGCGGGACCACGTCCTCCTGCACGAAGGTGTCTGAGAGGACTGGGCCCACCCAAACTTTAAAGGTTCGGGAGGAGAGGAAACCCCTGATGATGGTCGGCAAGGCCCCGCCGAGACCCATATTTTGGAGCGTACTGAGGATTATTGTCCGACTGGTGGTGTCGTATTCCTTCTGTATGTAAAAAAAACTGATAGGACGAACTGCCCACTGTCGAAGGCTTTCTGTATGTCTCGGCTGAGGAGCAGGAGGGGATCAGTAGTGGAGCGGAATTGTCTGATGCTGGACTGGGTAGCCGGGAAGGAATCACTATTTTCGAGGAGGAAGGCTAGTCGCGTAGCGACTATTTTTTCTAAAGTTATGCAGGCACAACACGTTAGGGCGATATGTCTGTAGTTTGTGGGATGGAGGGAATCTTTACCACGTTTGGGGACGGGGATTACATGGGCCTCCCTCCACCGGGAGGGGAAGGTGCCCTCTATCCATATGCGGTTGTACAGGTCTGGTATGAAAATTTGTAGGGTAGAGTGGATGATGATGTACTGAATACCATCCGGACCGGGGCAAGGGGATCGTCGTGAGGCCAGTACCGCCTGTAGTTCACGCATGGTGAACAACCGATTGCAGGTGCTGTCTTGGAACGGTGAAGAGGAGCTATTGTTAAGGGTGGGTACGAGGGAACTGTCCGCGGAGGAAGAAACGGCGGCGAAGGTAGTTTGCCACTGATTTGGGCTCGTATAGAAGTCCGTCATTAGTCAGGAGGGCCGGGGTTCGGGAGGGGACACGTCGCCTCTCGACACCCCGTACCTTCTTCCAGATGGTAGCCGGAGGTGTGGTGATGGTGACGCCGGACACAAAGGCACGCCAAGAAGCTCGGCGCGCTTTCTTCATAGTACGGTGGGCAATGGCCCAGGCCCGCTGCATCTCCGTACAATGGATGGGGAGTCGCGTACGGTAGAAGCATCGAGTAGCCTTCTTCTTGGTGCGTATGGCATCCGTGCACTCTGGAGTCCACCAAGGTAGCCGTCGTGTGCGAGGGTAGGCGGAGGATCGTGGAATGTTAGTGCACCCAGCCGCTACAACGACTGATTCGAAGTATGCGATGCAATCGTCGGAGGATGGGAAGTGGGCAGTCGTAAGGGTTGTAGATGTATTGTCGTGGAAGCGGGACCAGTTTGCTTTGGCAATAATCCATTTTTCCGGTACCCGAACGGTCTGGTCGGGCTAATTTAGCGTGAGTTGAATAGGGAAATGGTCACTATCATAGTCATCTTGAAGAATTTGTCATGTGAAATCTAGGAGGGCATCGATCGAGACGAATAACAGGTCTATATAGGATGGAGTACAGCTGTTGGCATGGTAGAATGTAGGAGAGCCATCATTGAGGCACTCGAAGGAGAGTTCGGTCGTGATAGTAATCAGGGTCGGGGCCATATAGGTGGAGTGTCTCTCCCCACAAGGGGTGGCGACTATTGAAATCGCCCAGTAATAAAAAGGGCCTGGGGAGTTGTTTTACCACCTTCACCAGGTCATCGCGGGAGACTTGAGTGAGGGGAGGGAGGTATATTGAACAGACGGTGTACTGTCCATCCAGGGAAAGCCGGGTAGCAATCACCTGTAACAGGGATCGGATAGAGAGATTGTGGAAGGGGACCGCATGGTGTACGAGAATGGCAGTCCCTCTTCGAGTGCAGGTAGGAGACGGGGTGGTGATATAGAAATATCCAGTAGGGCAGGGCATGGGCCTGGTCCCAAGGATTAGCTCCTGGAGACAGACACATACCGGAGGGGAAAAGGCAATCAAGGAAAAAAGACCTTCGTAGTTCGCAAATATTCCTCTGTAGTTTTCGGGGGGGGGGGGTCCATTATTCGATGATAGGGGATGGGTAAAGGTGTAGATGCTAGGGGGTTTGGGTGTGAAGGGAGATCTGGGGTTCGCGAAAGCGAAGGATCGGTCAGGGGCATGGCTGGCTATCTGTCGTTCACCAGAGAAGGAATCGGTCGGCCAGTCGACCTCAGCGGAGATTACGGGTCGAGTCGGCCGAGCGAGACCGGAGGCCTGGATCACGGCAGCTAGGGGAACGTCATGATTTCAGGGGAAGAGGGGTTTCTTGGTAGGCTTCTGTATTCGTGCCAGGAAGGGGCGCTTTATTTTCCATCGTGGCACCTCCCGCCTGTCTGGGGTCTCACGGATCGGGCAGGTACTGTGGGGGTGGAAGGAGCTGAACCAGAGTGTTCTCGTGGAGGGGGGGAAAATGGCACCAGGAGGCAAGGGTAGATCCATAAGACGCATGGGCGCTGCCAAGCTGCACTTGGCTACACCATGTAGTTGCGCCAGTGCCGCATCCACTGGATCCTCGTGGGAGAAGATATTGTCCAGATTGGATCTCGTCGTGGGAGGCGGGTCATGTAACTCGGCTACTATTGTCAGAATCTGTGAGGGTAGATTGGAAGGACTTCTGCAGTGGGGGTGATATGGTCCTCGTAGACGAACTAGGGGGTGTAAGTGTCCGAACCGTCTTCTTAGATCCGGGGGAAGAGGGAGAGGCCTGTTGAAAGGCCGGAGAGTCTGGTGACTCCTTCGGCGCCTCCGCCTCGTCGGCTTATCCCGGGCGTTAGGTTTGGGTGTATGAAGAGAGTGCTGTGAGGGCAGGGTTCGAGGTGGACGGGGTCTGGGTGTCTTGGTCCCAGATTCCTGGGGAATCTGGAGCAGGTGAGGTGCGTGAAGAGGAGGGATAGTGGGGGGACGGGAGGTCGTTTGGCATTATCTCCGCAGTTGGCTAATTTCGCCTCCACTATCTTTCTTTTGCGGAATATTCTTCTCTTCTGCCTCTCAAGCCAGCTCCTCTTTCCATTTGGCTGTGATTTCGGAGCATATTTTTCTAAAATTCTCAGCGATTTTTCTTCCAAGGTTGTTAGATTTCTTCATTTGTTTTATTCTCTAAAACTCTTCTCCACTCTATTTGGGCCATGTGCGATCTGATTGCTTCCCAATTTATAGTCTTGGAGTTTAAGTTAAAGGCCCCAAATTTGCTTTTTTCCTTAATATGTGTATTGTCTTTTAATGTTGTCGTCATATTTGTTGATATCTCGATTAAGTTGTGGTCTGAGATAGTGGCGAAACTACCGAGGGTGCAGGCGGTGCAATGCACCTGGGCCCACAGCCTTGGAGGCCCATCATAGATTTGTTTAATATATAAAAAATGTACTTATAAAGCAAATACAAATCTAAAGATTAGTTAATAAGAATAACTATAAAACAGAGCTATGTGTTCAAATTTACAAGAAGTTTTAACTGCAATACTATTGTTTTTTACTATTCCTGTCACTGTGTCGAGCGCTGAACTTTCTTTCTCAAAGCTGAAGTTGATCAAAAATTATTTGAGAAGCACACTGTTGCAAGACAGATTAAGTGGCCTTTCGATAGTTTCAATTGAAAATAAAATTGCAAGAGAATTAAATTTAGAGGAAATAGTGACCACTTTTGCTGAAATGAAAACCAGAAATGTTGACTTTAAATAAACGGTGAGTAGATACTGTATATTGTATCTAAAGTTTTGTAAATATTTATGAACACGCATTGTGACGTGGTTTTTTTTTTTAGGGGGGCCCATGTGAATATTTTTCACCAGGGCCCACAACAACCTAGTTTCGCCACTGGTCTGAGATAATGGTTGGAATTATTTTTATATCAGCAATCAGGTTCGTGTTATTCGTGAATACCAGATCTAGGCAGTTATTTTTTCTGATATTTTCTGTTCTCTCCTGTGTCAGCATAAACTCATTTGTGAGAGCCATCAACATTTTTGCTTGCTCCTCGTCTTCTCTTGCGCCCCCCTTGTCCTGGTGTATATATATATAGTCCTATCCACCTTTTTGTATTTTATAAATGGGAAGTCAAAGTCTCCGCAGATCATTATATTGGGGGATGGAGGGTTTATGGCTTTTATTACCTTTCTGATATCACCAATGGCCTCCGAGAATTTTTCGGTCGCGGTGTTTGGAGGTCTATAGATGACTATTAGTCTCACGTTTAGTTTTTCTATTCTCACTGCTCGGAGTTCCACAAAGCTGTTTGATTTACTTATTATGGTCTCTGTCATATGACCTTCATGTACATATATAGAACAGCCACCTTTACGTCTCGTTGTTCTATCCGCTCTTAGTCAGTTGAAACCTTCTATATTTATCTCTTTCTTATCAATACAATGTTCGCAGTTTTCACAATTTCCTTGCAATCCTTAAGATGAGTTTCTGTGAGGCATGCGATGTCCGCCCGTTTTTCGTCCATAAATCCTTTCAGGTACGAAACTTTGTTGAGTGATTGGTTTGGTCTTATTCCTTGAATATTAGCCAGGACAATATTTATATTCTTTGTTTTTCGTTGCCCCTTGTGCATTTCAAGTTCGTTTTCCTTCGGTTTCGCTTGTTTTGTTGCCTTATGGTCTACCGAGAGAGATCCGTTTCTGCCTACCTGTTCTGGTAGCTTCTTGTCCGGAAGCGGTTTGGCTCGGGGGTTTCGAGCTATATATATATAGGGTGGGAGAAAAGTCTTTAAGGATTTTATACATACAAATAATTTGTTATTAATAAATAAATTCCAATGATATCACTGCAGTGTAAGCGACACTTTTCAAAGCAATTATACAATGCCAGGAATGACCCTAGGCTAGAACAGGGAGGCCCTAGGCCCTAGCCACAGTCAGTACCATGTCAGTAAGGATGGAATGCAGCAATGAAAAAAGTATATCTTGTGTCGTGAGTTATTTCTTATAATAATTGTATGGAAAGTTTGTGTTTATTTCAAGAAAGATATAATAAACCACCTCCAAATGCAACCACTTTTCGATACTGGAACCTCAAACTTTAGGAAACAGGAAGCCTGGTAAAAGATCGTTTAAGCAGCGGAAGACCAGTAACGACAAAGAATCTGACCTTGCCATTGTTCAAATTGATCCAACAACTTCAACGACAAAAGCTGGAGAGGAATTGGATATTTCCAAATTTTTAGAAGCAAAAATAGGGGTCACGGGGTACCACGATTACAAACCCATTTACTCTCACCTCTCATACGACGATGATTCTGATAGACCGCTGCAGTTTGCTGAAACAATGAGACAAGCGTTCAACAGTGACCCAGATTTCGTTCGAAAGGTCATATTTTCAGATGAATGTGACTTCGGTTTAACGAGTAAAGGAAGCAAACACACCTTCACTACAGGCCGAAAATATATCCCAAAATACGATTGGGTAAACCCGTTGAAACGGTTCTACGAACAATTTGGGCGTTAGTGGTTATTCGGGACCCGTTTTTTGACATATCAAGAGATACGATGAATGAAAAACTCTATTGCCAGGTATTGAGAGACAAATTTTGTCAGTTTACTAATGGTGATGGCGGGAATTGGCTTTATCAACATGATGGAGCGCCACCACATAACTCTGCACCAGCCAGTGAGATTCTAGATACGAACCTAGAAGGAAGATGGCTTGGGCGGCGAGGTCCCATCGGTAGTATTACCGCGAAAAAGTCGAGTGCAATTGCAATACAACATTGCATGCAACATGATGAGTGTGTTTTTGATCCCCGATTTTATATATATATATATATATATATATATAAACTTTGATTGCACTTATCGCAGCAGTATAAGATCACCCAAACCCGCAAGGAAAAGAACTAAAACAGTGTTTAAAAAGGCTAATTAATTTCGGCCTGTCTTAACCAAGCCCTTTTCAAAGCTATAAACTAGTTAAAATGCCCAACATGCTTAAAAGCTTCCGTCCTGAGGAAGAGCTGAAGTTAATTTTTTGCTAGAATCTTTGGTGGCGGGGGTCAATTGGTTCTGTTATGTTGATGACACGTGTTATTCTGGAATCTCATGTGGATTTAGATGAGCTTTTGGGATTTCTAACAAT
>JAJOZX010001020.1:1080000-1081455 GCA_023014485.1 Bathynomus jamesi | reverse complement strand
ATGTTTTAAAACAAAGCGACTTAAATTCTATTTAAGACATATATTGATTAAGAATATAGGGATTTCAGTGGCTGAGGGACCTCCTTTCTTTGATTTTCAATGATTTGAAAGGCCAGTTGTCTCTCTCTTCTCTCACACTTTGTGAGTCTCATTAAACTCTGTAGCCAGTTTGACTCCTCGTTCAGCACAGTCATTGATTACTTTGACTGCCATGACCGATTACGGTGCTCCTCAATGTCTTCAAGTTTCTTGGGAATTTCTATTTTGAAACACTTGAAGAAGTCTTGTGTTTGAGTTGTGACAAAACTGGTAATCTTTAAGTCATTGGGGTTTTGCAACATTCGGGGGTCCACCTTTCTTGCCCTCACTTTCGAGGAGGCGCGTGGTGAAGGTTGTGGAGCATTAGAACCTTATCATCTTCAGTCACGAGGTTTGAGAAAAAGCCAAATCTACAAGATCCTCACTCAAGTACCAACCATGGTTCTGAAGTTTTTTGAGGGCTGTAGCACCCACTTCCTTATCAACCTGGATCTTGTAGATATGTAGCATCTGAGGAGGGCCAAATCATTTGCTGGAGCATCAATTCCAACTGGAGATGTATACCAAGCTTGAAGAAAACTGTCACTGAAAAGGCGTTATTCGTATCAGAGCTGTTTTTCATGAGGGTGAGAAGGAATTGGTTCCTAAATAAGTAAATTTTTAAGGAATAGATGCCCTTTCCATCCATCTAGCTCTGCTGTAAGCTCCTGGGTAGTGGAATCTGCTATCAGAGGCCTTTATTTGTTTTAGGCATTGGACAACCAAGGAAGATAAGTGCAAGTTCTAAGTATTCCTGTAGTCACCTCGAGTGTGGCCCTCTTGAAGTTTGGAGTTGATGAAAGAAATAAGCTTGTCTCTGTGCTTCAAGATCCAACGATCTAAAGATTCTGAGGTGAGATCATTGGGTTCATAGGGCTTGTAATTCTGCTGATCAATGTTATCTCAACAATCTCTGACTCGATTGAATAAGGGAATTTGTGGACCCGAAGAAGAGAAAAACATGTCAAAAACTGCAGTGATAAGAAGCTCGTGGATATGGTGGCGGCATGCCAGAAAAGGAGTGATCTCTGAAGGGCCTTTTGGATGATGGTACAAGCCCCAGCATGGATACCTGTATTGCTTGCAGTAGTATCAAAACAAAGGCCTGCTACCCACTCATTTACTTGTGGCCATTGCTTCAAGACATCTAAAACTGCTCTCCCCATTTCTTCTCCCGTTCCAGAAATAAGCTTTGGAATAGACAGTAATTTTTCTAATTCGCCTGCACCAGTCACAACAATGGGCATTACATCAATCTTACCCCCATGCATGGATGGAAGAAGCTTTCCATCAAAATGAATTATTAAAGGGGTATTTGGTTGGAAAACTGGCTTAATGTCTTCTCCCATCTGCATCCGTGTTGATCGCCCGAGACCT